>SJYT01009507.1:84289-98865 GCA_006410635.1 Cephalophus harveyi
GTATAAGAAGTATTTTTAAGTAATAAAATAGAATAGTTCCCCATGTTTGATTTTAATTGGGTTTTCTCTGTGCTCACCAGTATCTTGATAAGATTCTTGCTTATCAGTATTCATGCTTTATAAACTTATCTTCTGTGGATTCTATGTTTGTCTTACCAATATATAATTTTCTGCAATAACACAAATATTAAAATAAAAAATTAAATTTTAGACTTTAAAGTTATTTAAAAACTTATTTTAAAATATTAAAATAAGTAATTTTCTACAGTAATACAAATATTCTTCCCATGTTGATATTTAAAAATTATATGAGGGTGAGGCTACTAGCCAATTTGGGGATCAAATATAGTTATGAGTTTCACTTATTTGGGATAGATTATCAAGAAAATTATAAAAATGTATGTATATGTAGAGAACTGTGTCAGTGAGTTTTGCTTACCAATGTGTTGAAAAACTAAGGACCTATACTTTCTAGCAGCATTGGTATATGGATATTGGTGTGTCATTGCTGGACTCTCCCAATCTTGTTTCTAACACTCTCCTGTCTTACATATCTTTATTAAAAAGGATAAGCAATCTAAACTATTCAGTTGCCAGACAATTGTAAAGCTAGTGTTTGCTTTATTACATAATTCTGACCAATAAAGCATAAGCAAGAATATGCTGTTATTTCCCCCTCCCCTACTACTTTCTCTTTCTCCTTCCTTGAATGGTGATGTGCTGGCTGGAGCTACTGCAGCCATCTTGCAGTCGTGATGATAAAATCATAAGAATAGCAGATATAATGAGCCTGATTTTGTTAAGCAACTGAAATAAGGCCAGAAACTTAATACCCACCAAAACTTATGATATGCAAAAACTAAAGTTCCATTTATGATTAAGTCACTTTAGTCAGGCTTTTTGTCATTGCCTGTGAAAAACAAATCCTAATTAATTGAACTAAGCTTAAGGAGAGGAAAGCTGGTTCTCTGTTCTACTAAGATACACTTTTGAACTAACCCAAAGCCAGATTTATCTATAAAACTACTGCTGTGAGTACATAGTAACTGACCAATGTAGATAAGAGACTTTTTAAATTTTGTTTCCCTGTTTCCCAAAATATATCCAGGGATTAAATGCATCTCCTGGAGCAAAAATAAAATAAGAATTTTAAAAAATTGGTCATGGCATTTAACAACAGGAGAACAGAATTTAAAGGCATCCCCATATCTGCTATCCAGAGAAATACAGTTTCACTCAGCAAATACAATAAGTATCCAAGGGATGCACACCCATGCTTCTGCATATCCATACATTTATAGCCATTACTTACCCATTTATAATATATGGAGGATATGCCATATGCTGAACTATGTGTTCCATGCCAAGGATATAAAAAAATCATATATTGCTTAGTCCTTGCCTCTGAGATTTTCAGTCCAGGCTGAATGTAGGATGGAAGAAGAGGCCATTTGGATAAACAAATGTTCTTCATACTGTTTGAGAGTAAAAAGCATAGGTTACTAAAGTGAGATTCATAGTAGAGAGTGAAATGGAACAGGTGTTCCTCAAGGCCCCACAGTCAATAAATGCTGTAAGTTACTTTATTTGATGTCTTCTTGTCTAGTCATTTTATTTTACTAACCATTAACTGAAGTAAGTGAACTGATATCTATTCTGAGACTCTTTTTGCATTATAAAGAAAGATGCTATTCTTTTTCTTTTTTTTCTTTAGAGGTTGGAAAGAATGACGAGAGTATCCTGGAAACATATACAATACCATGTGTAAAATAGATAGCCAATGGGAAGTTGCTATATGACTCAGGGAACTCAAACTAGGGCTCTGTAAAAACCCAGAGGGGTTTAAAGGGCTGAGAGATGGGAGGAAGGTTCAAGAGGGAGGGGATATATGTATACCTATGGCTGATTTCATACTGATGTTGGCAGAAACCAACATAATATTGTAAAGCAATTATCCGCCATAAAAAATAAATTAATCTAAAAAGTAAGGTGATATGGTAGTAAAAAAAATGCTATCTTTTTTACTGTTGCTGTACAGAATTTGACTTGTATGTAGAAATTTCCTCTGATCTGCCAATATTGTGCCTGCTATGAGATTTATTTCTCCCAGGACTCTTCTTTCTTCTGACTTGTTATATGTTGGACTGGATGCTGGGCTAACACACGTGGATCAGTTATGCTGCCTATCCCTAGAGCCTGGATTCTTGTTCATACCCTCCTTGTTTATTCCCCTTTGCCACCAGCAAGGCAGGAAGGTGGAGGAGGATGGTCTGACCTCCACTTCACCGTTCCTGACCAAGCCGGCCATTGTAGAACGAAGCAGAGCAGTCAGGAAAACGGGAGGAGGAAAAGCACTGGACCTCAGAGCTGCTGCAGCTGGAAAGACTGAGATCTTTTCTCTTTTTGTGAAAAGGGATCTTCTCGATTGACCTAAGGAAAATCACTTGTTAAACTTCTGTCTTTCCCTTCCCGCTGCTGTTGTTTATGGAAGAACAGACTTCCCTTAACTCTGAAGTAATGTCTCCTTTCTTTAGGTAAACAGGTGTTCAAACATGCAGCAAACCACATTTTTAAGCAGCTGAAATAAAGTTGAAGACTTTATAATTTCTTTATCATTTTACCTAGAAATTCTTTCATGAAATAGTTTCCTAACTTGGAACTTCATTTTTCCTTGGGATACTTAGGCCAATCTTTTAAAATTTTTACTATCACATCCCTGTCTTCTAGATTACTATTCTTTGGATGGAAAATCTGTTTTTTAAAAAAATATAATATTCAACTATTGATTTTTTCTCATGTAAGTGAAATGTGCTTTATAAACATGAAGACCTCAGAACTACATTGAATTTTGTTGTATTAAATATCTTTATAGGAAGAAAAAAAGAAAAATTGAGATAAAATTGATCAATATTGTGGGGACTTTGAAATATTCTTTATCATGGTACATCTAAGTGTGTGGGGGGAGGAATTATAATCTCTTTTATGGATGAGAAAATCAAGGTGAATGAAGTTCACAATTCTAAGATAACACATTCATAAAATAGTAAAATTAGGATTCAAATTCAATTTTTAAATTTAACTTCAAAAAGCATGCACTTTGTAGTAATTACTCATCAAGTAATACAGAGTTCCTCCCAGTCTACCTATAGCACTTTGTTGAGTTGTTAAGCCACAATCAATTTACGAGTCTCCAGGTGGCGCTAATGGTAAGAAACCCACCTGCCAAAGCAAGAGAAATCAGAGAAGCAGGACTGACCCCAGGTTGGGGAAGATCCCCAGGAGGCGGGCGTGGCAACCCACTCCAGTATTCTTGCCTGGAAAATCCCATGCACAGAAGAGCTCCGCATGTGGGCTTACATACAGTCCATAGGGTTGCAAAGAGTCGGACACGACTGAGGTAACACACACACACCCCTCATAGGGCTTTTTTTTTTTTTTTTAATTGTTTTACAATGTTGTGTTAGTTTCTGCTGTACAACAAAGTGAATCAGCTTTTTGTTGCTGTTGTTTAGTCACCAAGTTATGTCTGACTCTTTGAGACCCCATGAACTGTAAGCACGCCAGGTTTCCCTGTCCTTCACTGTCTCCCACAGTTTGCTCAGACTCATGTCCATCGAGTCAATGATGCCACCCAACCATCTCATCCTCTGTCATCCCTTTCTCCTCCTGCCCTCAATCTTTCGCAGCATCAGGATCTTTTCCAATGAGTTGGCTCTTACATCAGGTGGCCAAAGTATTGTAACTTCAGCTTCAGCATCTTTCTTTCCAATGAATATTCAGAGTTGATTTTCTTTAAAATTGACTGATTTGATCTCCTTGAAGTCTCTCTCAAGAGTCTTCTCCAACACCACAATTTGAAAGCATCAATTCTTTGGCACTAAGCCTTCATTCAGAGAAGGTGATGGCACCCCACTCCAGTACTCTTGCCTGGAAAATCCCGTGGACGGAGGAGCCTGGTGGGCTGCAGTCCATGGGGTCGCGAAGAGTCGGACATGACTGAGCGACTTCACTTTCACTTTTCACTTTCATGCATTGGAGAAGGAAATGGCAACCTATTCCAGTGTTCTTGCCTGGAGAATCCCAGGGACGGGGGAGCCTGGTGTGCTGCCGTCTATGGGGTCACACAGAGTCGGACACAACTGAAGCGACTTAGCAGCAGCAGCAGCAAGCCTTCATTATTGTCCAAGTTGCACATCCATACATACTGGAAAACCATAGCTTTGATGACACAGACCTTTGCTGGAAAAGTGACATATGTGCTTTTTAATTATGCTGTCTAGGGTTGTCATAGCTTTTCTTCTATGGAGCAAGCGTCTTTTAATTTTGTGCCTGCAGTCACTGTCTGAAGTGATTTTGTGGCCCAAGAAAGTAAAATCTGTCACTGTTTCCACTTTTTCCCTTTCTATTTGCCTTGAAGTAATGGGACTGGTTGCCATGATCTTAGGTTTCTGAATGTTGAGTTTTAAGCCAGCTTTTCACTCTTCTATTTCGCCTTCATCAAGAGGCTTTTCATTTCATTTTTGCTTTCTGCCATTTGAGTGGTATTATCCACATTTCTCCTCGCAATCTTGATTCCAGCTTGTGATTCATTCAGCCTGGCATTTTGCATGATGTGCTCTGCATAGAAGTTAAGTAAGCAGGATGATAATACAGAGACTTGATGTACCCTTTCCCCAATTTTGAACCAGTGCATTGTTCCATGCCTGGTTCTAACTGTTGCTTCTTGACCTGCATACAGGTTTCTTAGGAGGCCAGGAAGGTGATCTTGTATTCCCATCTCTTTCAGAATTTTCCACAGTTTGTTGTGATCCACACAGTCAAAGGTTTCTGTGTAGTCAATCACACAGAAGTAGATGATTTTTCTGGAATTCCCTTATTTTCTTTATGATTCAAAGAATGTTGGCAATTTGATCTCTGGTTCCTCTGCCTTTTCTAAACTCAACTTGTACATCTGGAAGTTCTTGGTTCACATACTAGAACCTAGACTGGAGGATTTTGAACATTGCATTGCTAGCATGTAAACTGAAGGCAACCATACAGTCATCTGAGCATTCTTTGGCATTGCCCATTCTTTGCAATTGGAATGAAACTGACTTTTTCCAGTTCAGTTATATGTATACATATATCCTGTCCCTCTTGGACCCCCCTCAACCATCTCACCTATCTAGATCATCACATATACACTACCATGTTTAAAACAGATAACTAGCAGGAACCTGCTATAAAGCATGGAAGCTCAGCTCGGTACCCTCTGATGAACTCATAGGACTTTGGTAAAGATTCACTGAGTCAGTGCATGTAAAAGAGCTCAGAACAGAATGACACATGGTCAGCATTCAAGGTGCTTGCTAATTGTTAATAATATCGTAGAGTATATGTCACGGCTCTGCTTTCATGTGTTATCTTAGTACAGCTCAATATGTGGTTCTAAATAAATGGTGAGTGATTTTTATTTATTTTTTGAGTTTTAGTGTTTTACATGGAAGATCTCCTTCATTCTTCATTGGTTGGTAAATTTATGGGCGAGAAAGGATATCTCATTCTTTTTCTACAAGAAACTCTTTTAATTTATTATTGCTTTCTTTTGTATTTTGGCATAAGCAGACTTCTAGTCTCTCTTAGTAAGATTGTTTACAAACTTTTGTTTCAGCTGTGAAATCCTTTTGTAAAATATAGATAGAACCATTGCTGCTTATCAGAAGTCAGTGGCGGGGGGTGGCTCCTGGATCTTCAAGCACCCTCCTTCCTTTCAATACCCCTAACCACTTATTATTGTCTTGGGGGTTCTCCCCTAAGGTTGACGTTATGCAGGATGAGGACCACTGATCCACAAAGCACATGAGAAAACTCATTGGGCAGTGACTGACAAATACTGTTAATTCATCATTTCTGTGATAGACGTACATCCAGGAATCCTTCCTCCTAATCACAGGTTGTCTTCACTGCATTTCCACTCTGTTCTCACTGTTGACTGCTCTCTTTAACTGGCAGGGTCTACAGTTTGGTACCGGGGAGCTGGAGGAGATGGGAGCCATGTTCTGCTTGGGGCTCCTCGTCTTGGAACTCAAATCTGGAAGCTGCAGCCATCAACTCCTGACCCGCGCAGCAGCTCTGCTGAATGCTGAGGAAGAGTCTCTGGACTTCCACCTGCAGAGGTAAGTTGCTCACAATTTGAAGCTTTGTGTGTCCATTGGAGAATATCTCAGAAGTGAAAGTCACATGGACCTATGGCTGTTTGATAAAGAAAAAAACATGGAGAAACTGTCAAATGAAGGTAAGACAGTAGAGTTCTATTGGAGCCAGACTTGGGACATCCTGAGTTCTTGATGAAGACAGGGAGGAGGATGCTTACTTGCACAGAAATGCACATAGAAAGCTATGTACATTTATAAATATGTATTTTTATAAAATTTTGCTTATGACAAAGAAGATGCAGCTTAGCAACACACACACACATTTATGCGTGGTTTGACAGTTGTATGTTTATATGTGTACAGGTATCATTTTGGAGTCATTTTGGAGCTCAGAAAAGGCAACCTCATCATTAATATCTGCACACTTGGGAGACAAGAAATGATTTAATCTTCCATTCTTAAATAGCAACGTTCCATCTCAGAATACATGATGCTGATGAATACATTGGCCCGAGAACCTAACTCACAGCTATGGCAGGGAAAGGATGGGTCTCTGAGAATGGTGAGGATTGTTAATGAGTCAGGAGATGGATAACTGTCATCCACATGAGCCCCTTTGATGCCCTGCACTGTAGGCAAATTGGATTTAGGTGGAAGAAAGAGAGATATAATGGCCAAGAGAGAGAAAAGAGTATCAACAAACATCAGAGGATGGAAGGAATAAGTCATTGCCCACATTTTAAACAAAGGGAGGGAGAGGGGAATTGAGCAATTGGGGAAGGAAGTGGCTACCAGTAGTTGAGGAAGCATCCTCACATCCAAAGGCAGAGAGAAAACAGTTTATATTGAGGTCTCTTATTTCCAGCTCATTTTCATGAATTTTCATCCTGCCACTGTTAGGCAGCCATTCTAATGTGACTTCTCACCAAATGGCCAGTCAAGCCTAGAAAGATCTAATAGCTTAAATTCATAATGCTTCAGAAGGCACTGGTTTTCTGTGAGATTTAATTACCTAAGTGCAGTAATTAACTTGCTTGTCACATGATGCTATAGATCATAGACTCTGGAGACTTAAGTAAATCCAGACCTCTTCCCTCCCCAGAGACACTGCGCTGACTTCGTTTTGACATCACAACTACTTCCGTCTGCCCCTGCTCCTTCCACGCCCCTCAGCGCCCAAAGGCTTGGCGTGTTTGGCATCGTGGTGGTATTTTAGCTTCTTTCTCTGACAGCGAGTGCTTCCATCTGCCAGGATGTATATTTCAACGTGTCTTTTCGTCTTCGCCTTTGCTGAGCTATCTTGGGTGCAGACATGCCTGCGTTTTCTTTCTTTCTTTCCATCTTGGCCGCTCCTCCCCCCGCCACCTCCCTTCTCCTCTACTGTTCACTGAGGAAAGACTGAGCGGACCTGGCATTGCTTGCTTTCCCTGAATTGATTGTGCCCGTCTGTTTGATCCAATGCAGTGAGGATTAGTTGCCTGTAAACTGGAACAAGAAGAAATCTATCAGAGAAATGCCTTTTCTAATTCAAGTCTAAAGGATTTGGTGTCAGGCCCCACATGCGGTGGTACTCTATAGGTGATCATCAGAGCAGAGTATTACCTTACCTCCACGTCATCCCTTATAACTAACTAGTAATTCCACACAACAAACTAGTAACTTTTCAGTTGCAACCTATCCAAGGATACTGAAGGTTGAAGTCTGACCCTTCTTGGGCTGGGGCAACTTCTTACAGGGCACGATACCCACACATAGTATGTGATTCAGCTGTGTGTTTTGAAAAGATTTCAATTAAATTTGAGAGGCATGGAATCTGGTGGAGAGCAACAGAATGAAAGCTGCCTATTTCACCCAAACATTTGTGTCATATGTCTACTCATGGAGATGGTTGATCAAAGCAAATCATGGTTCCTACCCAGAGGACCTGAAAACTATTTGGTTGAGAGAGAAATCACCGTGAGAATGTCTTGACCCAGAAAATATCCCTTCCAGTAAGTGTGTATTCATTAAGGGATGGCAGAAGAGACGTAATAAAAATGATACTTGTTGGTTTGAAACCAGCAGCAAGCTGTTTGGGTACCTTTGATTCGTTTCCGATGAATAGAACTAAATCATGACATATAATAATCAGCAGAGTGAATCCTAGGAATTGTGTTAGCAACAGGGCTCTTATTATCATACAAAAGGGTGTAACTGTTTGTTATATATGCTTTAAACAGGAGACTTCTGCTGCCCTCTTCCCACCCCCTGGCCCATTCCTGCCCTTTTTCCTTGGGTGTGTTACCTTTATTTGATATAATAGGATTATATATTTCAGAAAGATTCTTTTTTTCTTGCACAGAAGGAAATGCTAGAAAAAAAAGGCAATCATTGACCTGAAAAGTTGCCTTAAAAATATGTGAGCATGTGTTATTTTGAGGGTCCTTTAGACAAGGCCCAGGAGTGATCTACTGGGAAGATAAAGTCTGGCTGTATGCTGGTGGGCATCGTGTTTTTTGACAATAGGTTTCATGCCTCATTTACCACAGAAATAATTAGAATATAGTCAACATTCACAGAGCAACTCACCACTTTTCATGAGCGGATGAAGGGCAGAAAGGTGGATATTTGCCCAGTGACTGAAGCTGAAAATGAAGTACATGCACACTTTGTTTTTGGTTTTTCTTCTTTAGCTCTCTTCCCAGTTGCTCATTCAAGAGATGTCTGCAGACTCGTTAAAGCATCTTGGAACTTCTTGCCTTTCTTCATTCTGTCTCTTTCCTCTCAGTCTCATCCCTGGAAATTATCATGTGTGCACTGCAGGAATGCTAAGCTGTTTCTTCTGGAGGGACCGTTTATCCGTTGTGACAGGTCTTTTGCAAAATCATTTAATAGTTTTGCGGAGTCAGCCACTGTTCATCTCGATTTGTATCTCTCCATTGCCTCTCACTCTTCAGTTCAGCTACCCTCTCTCCATTTGTTCTTCCATTAATAACGATAGAATGTGCAGTCTCCAAGCTGAACCTTAGCAATGGCTTAATATCTCATTTATTCTCCGAAACTACAGTCCTGTTACATTAACCAGGGCACCCCTTAGCATCCACATAAACTCGTTTAATTTTCTCTTTAATTTGATGAAAACAACACAGAAAAAATAGAAATCTTTCATAGACTTTAAAAAACCTAAATATACTTTTTAAAATACAGATACTTGATTTAAAACAAATGCAGTTTTATTTTTCTGAATATTTAAGAAAATATAATTTGGAAATCAAACAACAAAACTACAACCCTACTTCTGCCTTCAATCACCCATTAACCAACTACCTCTAGACAATCATTGTCAACATTTTGGTGAAATTTGCTATTGCTAAGTCACTTCAGTCGTGTCCGACTCTGTGCGACACCATAGACGGCAACCCCCCAGGCTCCCCCGTCCCTGGGACTCTCCAGGCAAGAACAATGGAGTGGGCTGCCATTTCCTTCTCCAGTGCATGAAAGTGAAAAGTGAAAGTGAAGTCGCTCACAGTCATGTCCGACTTAGCGACCCCATGGACTGCAGCCTTCCAGGCTTCTCCATCCATGGGACTTTCCAAGCAAGAGTACTGGAGTGGGTTGCCATATTAGATGACTTTTTTTACATGTGAACAAACTGATCAAAAAACGCACTCAACAACAATGTATAAGACTTCCTGTCCTTGCAACTTTATAAACACTTCTTTAAAAAAAAAAAAAGAAATTACATTTATTTATCTATTTGCCATGCCTTGCAGCATGCAGGATCTTAGTTTCCTAACCAGGGATTGAACTTATTCCCTGCATTGGGACTGAGGATTCTTAGCCAATGGACCACTAGAGAAGTCCCTAGATAATACATTTTAGAGAAACTTTAATTCACAATAAGATTGAGAGGAAGGTACAGAGATTTCCCATAGGCACCCTACCCCTTGACAGCTATAGCCTTCCCTGTTATCAACATCCCCCACTACAGTGGTAAATGTTTGACAACCAATGAACTAACATCGACACATCATTACTACCCAAAGTCCAGAGTTTACATTAGGGTTCACACATTATGTTACACATCTAATGCATTTAGACAAATGTAAAATGACCTGTATCCATCATTATATATCATACAGAGTAGTTGCACTGCCCTGAAACATCCTCTGTGCTCCCTCTGCTCATCACTTCCTCTTCACCATCCTCTGTCAACCGCTGACCTTTTGATTGTCTCCATAATTTTGCTTTTTCCAAAATATCCTATAGTTGGAATCACAGTATTTAGCCTTTGCAGATTGTCTGTTTACCTCTTAGAAATACATATATTTAAGTTTCTTCCATGTCTTTTCATAGCTTTATAGCTCATTTCTTTTTTTTAGCACTTGATAGCACTCTATTGTCTGGATGTATAATATTAACAGTTTATTTATCCATCCACCTACTGAAGGACATCTTGGTTTCCTCCAGGTGTGGGCAGTTATGAATAAACCTGCTGTAAACATCTGTGTGCAGGTTTTGTATGGAAATGTGTTCAACTACTTTGAGTAAATACCAAGAGTATGATTCCTGGATTGTATGGAAAGAGTATGTTTAGTTTTGTAAGAAACTGCCAAAGATCTTGCAAAGTGGCTACATTATCTTACATTCCCACTGGCCATGAAAGAGAGTTGTCGTTGCTCTGCATCCTGGTCAGTACTTGGTATCGTCAGTGTTCTATATTTTGGCTATTCTAATAGGTACATAGTGGCATCTCATTGTTGTTTTAAATTGCATTTCCCAGTTGACATAGAATGTGGAGCATCTTTTCATATGCTCTATTTTCCACCTGTATATCTTATTTAGTGAAGTGTCTTTTAAGGTTGTTGACCCATTTTTAATCACATTGTTTTCTTATTTTGAATTTGAAGAATTCTTTGTATATTTTGGATAATGGTCTTTTTCAAATATTTCCTCCCAGTCTGTAGCTTGTCTTTTCATGCTCTTCACATCATCTATCACAGAGCAGAAATCTTTAATTTTAATGAAGTCCTCCTTAACAATTCTTTCTTTCAGGGATTATGCCTTTGGTGTTGTATCTAAAAAAATGATTGCCAAAACCTAGGTCATCTATGTTTTCTCCTACCTCATCTTCTAAATACAGTGATTGTTTTTGCATTAAAATCTTTGCAATTTATAGGTGAAAATTGGGTTCTATTTTAATCTATAGTTTGATCTTTTCTGAAATGAATTACATGCTTCTATTTCATTAGTTTCTTTTTTTTTAATGAATTTCCAAATAATATGTTTTATTCTTTATTCTTTTAATAAACATTTAAAAATTTATTTTTAAATTTAATTTCAATTTCTATGTTAAAGGTATTCAACCTCTGTTCAAGATGTGTATAAGAGACAGGAGTTTCTCTTTGATTTTGATGTTCTGCAATTTCATAGTGTGTCTAGGTATAGGTTCACTTGATTTCTGGAGTCTAAGGATCTATGTCTTTATTCAGTGGTGGGAATGTTTTGTTATTTTGTCTTTGAAAATTTGCTCTTCCTCATTTTCCTGTTTTCTCCTTCTGGAACTTTAAGTAGATAAATGAGGGAGCTTCTCCCATTACCCTTTGTATCTTCGTGTCTTGCATGTTTTCCTTTTCTTTGGTTTTCTACTGCTGTTTTGGTAATTTCTTCAAATATATTTTCCAATTCATCAACTCTCTTTTGAGCTTTGTCTAAAGGTGCTTTAATCCATCCATTAAGTTACTTTTTATTATTCTATTTTTCAGTTTTGAAGTCTATTTAATTTTGATAGTTTTTTAATCTTAAATATCATTTTAATCTCTTTTTTTCTCACTACACATATTTTATATTCTGCATTTGATATTAAGATAACCACAGACTTTGCTTGTCAATACTGACTACCACACATGGGGGCTTATTTCCTTGTGTGTCTAATGACTTATGATAAAGGATTTATGAGATCCTCATTTATATCCTTTCTTCTAGAGAAAATTTCTGTTTTCTGCAAGGTGCCGAGTAGAACTATTGATCTAACTCCACTTTAAGCTAAGACCATCCCAGGGACGGGAGAGCCTGGTGGGCTGCCGTCTATGGGGTCACACCTGTCTCTTATACACATCTCAAAAGTGAAAGCACTGGAATTTTAACTTAAGGTGCATTAAAATTATAGTCTTTTTCATCTATTGACTATTTACCTACATTATTTTTTCAAAATCTGACATTTTATCCCACTTCTTCAGGTCTTTGATTTTCTTTTTCTTTTTTTTCAGATTTTATTTATTTATTTTTTTACTTTACAATATTATATTGGTTTTGCCATAGTCTTTGATTTTCAGCAAAATATTATAGGGGTTCTTTCTGCACATCTTTTTCATGTACTTACCTGATAATTATCACTAGCTTTTAATGTTCTTGTTATACTAAAAAGTGTCTTTTTTCATCATAGATTGGTAAATAGTGGGTCTTAGTTACACGTGACAGAGAAGGCAATGGCACCCCACTCCAGTACTCTTGCCTGGAAAATCCCGTGGATGGAGGAGCCTGGAGGGTTGCAGTCCTTGGGGATTTGATTTTCTTTTTCTTTTTTTTCAGATTTTATTTATTTATTTTTTTACTTTACAATATTATATTGGTTTTGCCATAGTCTTTGATTTTCAGCAAAATATTATAGGGGTTCTTTCTGCACATCTTTTTCATGTACTTACCTGATAATTATCACTAGCTTTTAATGTTCTTGTTATACTAAAAAGTGTCTTTTTTCATCATAGATTGGTAAATAGTGGGTCTTAGTTACACGTGACAGAGAAGGCAATGGCACCCCACTCCAGTACTCTTGCCTGGAAAATCCCGTGGATGGAGGAGCCTGGAGGGTTGCAGTCCTTGGGGTCGCTGAGGGTCGGACACGACTGAGCGACTTCACTTCCACTTTTCACTTTCATGCATTGGAGAAAGAAATGGCAACCCACTCCAGTGTTCTTGCCTGGAGAATCCCAGGGACTGGGGAGCCTGGTGGGCTGCCGTCTGTCGGGTCGCACAGAGTCGGACACGACTGAAGTGACTTAGCAGTAGCAGCAGCAGTTACACGTGAAGATTCTTACTTATTGATGTGTTTATTAGTGATTTCATTACACTCTGTAGTTATACCTAAATGTATTTCCCTAGATTTTTCTTTTTTTTCCTAGATAAAGCATAGCATCACTTATAAATGTTAACAATTAGCTTTACTTACTTGTTTTAAAAAAAATACTTCATTTTATTTATTTATTTTAAAGATTTTTTTTTTTTAATGTGGACCATGTTTTTAAAGTCTTTATTGAGTGTGTTACAATATTGCTTCTGTTATAATATTGTTGTTTTTTTGGCCATGAAACATGTGGAATCCTAGTTCCTAGATCAGGGATTGAACCCACACCACCTGCATTGGAAGGTCAAGTCTTAACTACTAGATCACTATAGAAGTCTCTGCTTGCTTTTTACTTTTATCTATAAACTTACTCAGTTTTGCAAATGTAATATAAAGACGATGATGATTCTATAGGCAAATTCACTGTGAACCTCATTTGAAAATGAGAATAACTCTAAGTATTTAAGAGTTAAGTAAGATGTTGATGGTTGGTATTAATGTTCAATGTCTTCTTTTTTAATTATTACTTTTCCTTAGCATATTAATTTAAAATATCAGGATTGGATGATGAATTTTTTGGTGTATCTAGAAAAGTGACTATGAATTAATAGTCTTAAATTATGTTAATAGATTTTATAATATTCACCCATTCTTAAAAATCAAAGGAAAATATATTTGGCTGAAGATCTAAAATATTATTTTATCCTAGATATTGATGTTATTTACTGTGACTAGAGGAAATTTTTTTTCCCTTTGTTTGGGAGTAAAGTATGTACTTTGTTTTGTTCAATCATTAGAAACACTTTGCATTCCTAGGATATTATCTGGAATATATATGTGTTGAACATACACATATTGCCAATCCAACCATCTGTGTCTCATTTATTTTAAACAAAAGCATTAGTTTTCCACTTCTTATTTTCTCATATCAGATGTATCTGTGGCATTTGGCTTGTCTAATAGTCATAGTCAGATCATTTTTAAATTCAGTTTTTTAAGTTATTTGTTAATCTCTGTCCATTCTGTGCAGTCATGTCCTCCTTCTTATTTTTATATTGATTCATCTCACTTATTTGCTAGAGAAAAACTATTTTTTTTGTAAAGTAAATCAATGGATACTTTTGATATATTAGCATACATCTGAATATTTTCCTATTTACTTTACATCACAGTTCCATTTTACATACCAAGAGATTTCATTAAAGCAGTATAGGCTTGGTTCAATTTACTCTGATATTTAAGCAGTAGTAATCAGCCTAATTTTTCTTTCTTTGTATGCATCTTACATATTTCTGCCTTACTAGTTTTTCCTTGTTCATTAACACAAATATCCTTTCTCT
>SJYT01009507.1:99387-118766 GCA_006410635.1 Cephalophus harveyi
GGAGTTGGTGATGGACAGGGAGGCCTGGTGTGCTGCGATTCATGGGGTCACAAAGAATCGGACACGACTGAGCAACTGAACTGAACTGAACTGAATGCTACTGACTGTTTTCTGTGGCTATTCATTTCCCAAGGAGCATCATTGCTCTGTGGGTTCTTATACATTGCAGAACATATCACGCACTGGGTTGTTATATCCTCCTCTTTCAACTTTTAATTCATTATTTTTGTTTATTCATCTTTAAATCAGGAGAGCTCTATTATCTTAAAATTACTCAATAGCCCAGGGTTCAAATGTTCTTTAAAATAATTTGTAGTCTAGCTGCATGCAGGCAGCTTCTCCTGTTTTAGTGTGAAGTAGCTTGATTTGTTGCTGTTCAGTTGCTAAATCATGGCCAATTCATGGCGACCCCATGGACTGCAGCGTGCCAGGCTGCCCTGTCCTTCCGGAGTTTGCTTGGATTCATGTCCATTGAATCAGTGATGCTATGTATTCATATTATCCTCTGCACCCCCTTCTTCTTTTGCCTTCAATCTTTCCCAGCATCAGGGTCTTTTTCAGTGAGTCAACTCTTCACATCAGGTGGCCAAAATATTGGAGCTTCAGCTTCAGCATCAGTCCTTCCAATGAATATTCAGGGTTGATTTCCTTTAGGATTGACTAGTTTGATCTTGCTGTCCAAGGGACTCTCAAGAGTCTTCTTGATATAGGTGATGCTTTTTCTTCAATAATATGTCGTATTTTTGGCTTTGACCTGAAAGTGTAGATTTGGGGTGATTTCATTGCAGAAGTTATGGAGAAAGGAAATGTTATATCTGTATCTGCAGGGACTCTCAGATTTCCTCAAGATGGTTGGCTAAAATTTACTGAATAAATATGTGAGCTAATTGATATTTAATATTATGAATAAACTTCTGTTCAAAATATGTTTATATTTTAGAATCTTATGGAGGGAAACTAATAGCAATTATGATGATGATGTGATAGTGATGATAGCAAATATTCATGTCAGTGATATGAAATCTCCTTAGTAATTTACTTGGTTCCAAATAGCAAAAGGAGTACATTAAGGCTGTATACTGTCACCCTGCTTATTTAACTTATGTGCAGAGTATATCATGAGAAACACTGGGCTGGATGAAGTGCAAGCTGGAATCAAGATTGCCAGGAGAAATATCAATAACCTCAGATAAACAGATAACACCACCCTTATGGCAGAAAGTGAAGAAAAACTAAAGAGTCTCTTGATGAAAGTGAAAGAAGAGAGTGAAAAAGTTGGCTTAAAACTCAATATTCAGAAAACTAAGATCATGGCATCTGGTCCCATCACTTCATGGCAAATAGATGGGGAAACAGTGGAAACAGTGACAGACTTTATTTTCTTGGGCACCAAAATCACTGCAGATGGTGACTACAGCCTTGAAATTAAAAGATGCTTGCTCTTTGGAAGGAAAGTTATGACCAACCTAGACAGCATACTAAAAACCAAAGACGTCACTTTGCCAACAAAGGTCCATCTAGTCAAAGCTATGGTTTTTCCAGTAGTCATGTATGGATGTGAGAGTTGGACTATAAAGAAAGCTGAGTGGTAAAGAATTGATACTTTTGAACTGTGGTGTTGGAGAAGACTCTTGAGAGTCCCTTGGACAGTACGGAGATCCAACCAGTCTATCCTAAAGGAAATCAGTCCTAAATATTCATTGGAAGTACTGATGCTAAAGCTGAAACTCTTATACTTTGGCCACCTGATGCAAAGAACTGACTCACTGGAAAAGACCCTAATGCTGTGAAAGATTGAAGGCAGGAGAAGAAGGGGACGACAGAGGATGAGATGGTTGAATGGCATCAGAGACTCAGTGGACATGAGTTTGAGTAGGCTCCAGGAGTTGGTGATGGACAAGGAGGTCTGGTGTGCTGCTGTCCATGGGGTTGCAAACAGTCAAACACAACTGAGAGACTGTGTACTTGTATAATCTCATTTAAGCCTCTCAATAACTCTATGCACTAAATGTTATTTTCTTCGTATTACAGATGAGTACATTGTGATTTAGAAACTATATGTGGCTTGCCTAAATGAGAGTGTTGATAAGTCGTAGAGCTGAGCTTTCAATCTATACCGTTTTGCTAAAGAATCAGTATTTTTTAATGACTATGATGCACAACCTCTTAGTAGATAATAATGACAACAATAATAACAACTAACACATGTTAAGCATTTACTCTTTGTATGTCCAGGGCTATGTGTTTTGTATACATACTTCACTTCTTGCTTTATCTTTTAAACCAGGAATCGACAGACTTTTTCTGCAAAGGGATAGATAGAAAATATTTTAGTCTTTGTGGTCCATATGGTCTCTTTTGCAACTACTTAGCTCTGCTGTTGCCATGTGGAAGTAGCAGTAGCCAATATGGAAATATATGGGCATGGGTAGATTTCAATACAATTTTATTTACAAAAATAAACAACGGACTGGATTTGTCCCAGTGAGCCACAGTTTGCCAACTCCTGTTTTGAACAATTCTTTGAGGCTTCTACTATTCTTGTATCCCATACACAGATGGGGGAAACTGGAGGTTAGAGAAGCCATATAACTTATCTCTCACCTGATAATAAGAATCAGATAGCAGCTGAACAAGCACAGGAGTCGAATCAGGCAGTATGACTCTGTATCCTTAATGCTTGTGTATGCTCAGTCACCCAGTCACGTCCGACTCTTTGCAACCCCGTGGATTGTAGCCCACCAAGCTTCTCCATCCATGGGATTCTCCAGGCAAGCATACAGGAGTGGGTTGCCACTTCCTCCTCCCCGGGGATCTTCCGAACCCAGGAATCGAAGCCAGGTCTCCTGCGTCTCCTGCATTGGCAGGCAGATTCTTGACCACTAGTGCCACCTGGGAAGCCCTAGTATCTTTGATCCTTTGTGATATCAGTACTAAACCATGTGGGGTTTTTGGTGAGCAATAAATGACACCTTTTCTACTCTCATAAATTCTAAACCAAAAAATAAATAGAACCCAGGAGCTAGATAGTTGTATGAAAATTACCTGATTTATTACTGGTAATAAAGAATTAGAGAGCGTAGCCCCACCAGAATTGAACTTCCTTATCTAGAACCATAGGAGCAGGGCTGGCCTTGCTAACCCTATCACATAGAGGAGCAACGAAGCATATTGAGTTCAGGGATAGAATGACTATGTGGGTCACCAGCAGCTCATGCTAATTCAGTACTCATCAACTTTATGGCACTCTTCCTCTCTTAGGCAGGTACCAGTGAGGGCTGGAAGTGGAGTGCCAATGTCTAGGGGCCAAAATGAGATATGTAGTCTTGGGGAGAAAGGTTCCCCTCAAAGGTGCATGGAAACTCAATGCTTCTGAATGTAAATTACTCTCTGTTTCCATCAATTCCAATTGTTGCTACATAGCAATTATAATGATATTTATTTTTTCTTGTTATTGCTCATCCTAATTTTATTGAAAATAAAAAATAATAGCCCATAATATTTAATATCTGAGAATAGTCTTAGCTTCACTCTATAATTGCAGGCAAACAATATCCAATGACTACAAGGAGGAATGTTGGAATGGAAGTCAGTCTGGGGATTTTTTTGAGACTATGAGTTACTACATATTGCTTTAAAGCATTAAATGGTTCTCTAACTAGTCAAGGAAAATGAATCATTTAGCCAGGAAGAAGTGTCCATCTTAGCAGGAAACAATAACAAAACTCCCAGCTTCATTAGTAGTTAAAGAAAGGCTAATTCAAATATTTTTGGTATGATTCTATGCTCATTCTTCTACAATAAACAAAAAAATGAAGACAGTGTTGGTGCATCTATGAAGAAAGAGCTTTAATAATATCATACAGCTATCTGTAAATTGGTTTAATTTCCTCTGGAGAAGAATTTGGCAACTTTCAAGAAGGTCCTTAAAAAGCTCTCATTTAATCTTGTTTCCAGCCTGACTATCCCTCAAGAAATAAGCTTATCAGAAAACAGTATTTACTACATAGATATTTATAGCAATGAGACTTATATTCCCAAATAAATTTAACCCAAATTCCTAGTAGTGAAAAGAAAAGAAAAAGAACATAGTTGATTATTTTCTAGAATACCACAAAACCATGAAAATACTGAGTGTGTCAATGCATATATAAGATGATAATAAGAACAAACATTCATTAGAACCTTACCATGAACTCGATGCTATACTAAGCATTTTATTAGTATTATTTTATTTTATCATATAAATAATTTGTGTGATAGATTCTGTTATTAATGGCTCCTTTTACAAAGAAATTGTTCTACTGAGGTTAAGATGTCCGCCAAATGTCATGAATCTTGTAAAAGAACCACTAGCTTTTGAATTCAGTTCAGTTTCATGACAAGGCTCAAGTTCTTACCCTTTATGATATTCAGAGTTTCAAATAATAAATGGAAAAAAGAAAAATTAATTAACACTCTACACATGCTGATTGTGGCTTCAGCAACATACAGAACCACTGACAGAGAGGAGGGCCATTAAAGACTAATTTAATCTTACTGGTTTCTTTTTCTCTTTATTCTCTAAAAGTATGTGTTAGATGAATGTATGTCTGAGTGTGTTTAAGTTTTAAAGCCTTAATGTCCTGGGCTTATTTTGACCCAGAAATACCCCTTGATTGCTTTAACACCACTTAGGGAAGATGAATATATATCATCACAGGTGGATTGTGTGTCACCATGGATTAAATGCTTAGCCACTCCTGCAGAGAAGAATTCAGAAAAGAAAGATGGTAGCGATTGCAGACAGAGAGGAGTTAAAGTGAATTTTCTGCATAGTGCAGTTGTTCTTTGCAAAATATTACCACCTGATAACAACCATGAATATTATCTGACCTGAAAGAATTCCTATTTTACAAGTGATTCCGTGGGGGCCCAGGGAATCCTGAGTGACCACTGTGTGCATGCATGCTAAGCTACTTCAGTCATGTCTGACTCTGTGACCCTATGGACTGTAGCCTGCCACGCTCCTCCGTCCATGAGATTCTCAGGCAAGAATACTGGAGTGGGTTGCCATGAGCTCGTTGAGGGGATCTTCCTGACTCAAGGATCAAACCTGTGTCTCTTATGTTTCCTGCATTGGCAGGAGGGTTCTTTACCACTAGCATCACCCGGGAAGGCCCAAGGTACCGCTAGGTATAGTTAAGTGATTTACCCATTGCCAGTCAACATTGGGGGTCTCATTTGCTTATGCCTCAGGCTCATCCAAATGAAAGGCTGGTCTCTTGCCTATGAATCTATGAACACCTGAAAACAGAATAGGCTAGCAGCCCCTTGAAAAGAATTTCAGTCAAGAAAACTCATTCTTCCCACTCTCTATCCATAGCATGTCTGACTCTTTGCAGCCTATGGATGGTTTTCTTTGCATGTGGGTGGCCTAAGTTTATTCAGTGGCTTTTCATTAATTTTTAGAGTAATGCCTTTTTCTCTTTATTTCTTAGTATTGGGTTACACTTTTTGAAACCCCATGAACCCCTGTGGTTCTTACAAAGAGTTAGCCATTTAGTATTAGGGTTCAAATCATTTCACCTGTAAGTTTACCAGATATATAGAGATAGCAAAACTATGGATGTGACTACAAAGTTATGAGAGAAAAGGGAGAAAGGATGGGAAGCTGCTTTACAAGAGAAGAAATCAAGGCCATGATATTCAATCTAGAATATCCTCCTGTGAATAAAAAGAATCAGAAATTTACATTTTTGGCTTGTAAGATCCTGAATTTAGATGACTGTATTGTTGGAGAGAAACACTAATTTTAAGTTTCTATGAACATTTCCAGGTTATATTATTTTTCTTTACCCTCCCTCATAACTTAATGGTAAAAAAATCTGCCTGTCAATGCAGGAGACACAGGAGACACAAGTTCAATCCCTGGTTAAGAAAGATCCCTTGGAGAAGGAAATGACAACCCCCTCCAGTGTTCTTTCCTGGAGAATTCCATGGACAGAGGAGCCTGGTGGGCTACAACCCACGGAGTTGCAAAGAATCAGACATAGCTGAGTGGCTCACACACACTTTGGTCATTCGTCCAATTTCCCCCTCTAAGAAGGAAATCAAGTAATCCAGACAAATCTGTTGCATCTGAGATGAAATAATCTATCATGGCTTTCTCTGTCTCACAGCTTTTCATGAAGCCCTCACTTTAGTACCCAACATAGTTTTTATCAAGGACATGTGGCTTAGTTTCATTGAAGCTCAGTTCTGGTTCAAAATATTAATGCTCTCAACTGGCTGTGTGACTTCGGGGAGGTGGCTTAACCTGTTTACTCTCAGAATTTTTTAGCTTTCAAATTCAAGATCTTTAAATTCCTTTCCTCTTGAATACCGTATTTTTATTCTCAAGGCTATGGCCACTGATATCCCCTCATTTCAACATGGACTATGAGGTTACAACCCTACCTTTAAGACATAAAAGGCAGGGCTGTTGGATTATGCTAAGTGTTGCAAAGCTTGTATTTAGTTGAATGAAAATTAAATTTTATCTCCATGCCTACTGAGTAGATAATACAGGAACAAAAGCTTAACAGTCCTTAGGTTACAGAAAGGAGTTATAAATAAATGAGAAAAGGAGAGAGTAAAACAAAGAAGTGTGTTGATAAGTGGATGTCACAAATTGAGAGGCAGCAACATGATGAAGAAAAATGTTAAACCAACCATGCAACATTAGAAGTAGAATCTGGTACAAGAGGATTCTTTAAAAAGGATCTTAATATTCTTAATCCAAATGTTAGTGTATACACTATCCTCTTCCTAAAGGTGAAGACTTCGAGGGGAAAGGAGTTGTGATTCACTTCTGCTTGGTCATTTTAATATCTTAGATGACTTTGTCCAACTCAGACCCAGAAAATGTCCTAATAAGGCAAAGACTATCTTCAGTTGTCTGATAACTCATCATAGACTTACTGATTCTGTTGTGGCGAGAGGTGAGTCTATAAGAAAAGTGAAGGCAACTTAGCATAAGTCAATATTGTTTCAGTACAATGAAAATGGAAACTAAATTAGAGCCATTGTGCTTATAATGACTTGGTACTCATCATTTTGTTACATGGTGGTATGCAGTCAGGGAAGCTGGCTAGTTCCTTCTCTTTTGCCAGAGTGTGGCATAATAAATAAAATGAAGAGCAGAGTGGTAGCTGGTCATAGCGATGGAACTGTGATAAAGGTTTGATAAGTCAATCAAATGCATATATATATATATATATATATACATATACATACACACACACACACATATATATATATACTTATTTTGTTGTTCAGTCACTAATTTCTGTTGTACTCTTCATAACCCCATGGACTACAGCATGCCAGGCTCCCCTGTCCTTCACTATTTCCAGGAGTTTGCTCAAATTCACATCCATTGAATCAGTGATGCTAGCTAATTATCTCATTCTCTGCCACCCTCTTTTCCTTTTGCCTTCAGTCTTTCCCAGCATTAGGGTCTTTTCCAATGAGTCAGTTCTTCATATCAGGTGGCCAAAGTATTGGAGCTTCATCTTCGGCATCAGTTTTTCCAATGAATGTTCAGGGTTGATTACCAAACTTTAGGATTGACTGGTTGGATCTCCTTGTAGTCCAACAGACTCTCAAAAGTCTTCTCCAGCATCACAATTCAAAAGCATTTCAATTCTTTGGCACTCAGCCTTCATTATGGTCAAACTCTCACATCTCTACATGACTACTGGAAAAACCATGGCTTTGACTACATGGACTCTTGTAGGCAAAATGATGTCTTTGCTATTTAATATGCTCTCTAGGTTTGTCATAGGTTTCTTTCCAAGAAGCAAGCATCTTCTAATTTCATGGCTGAAGTCACCATCCACAGTGATTTTCTTGGAGCCCAAGAAAATAAAATTGGTCACTGCCTCCACTTTTTCCCCTTCTATTTGCCATGAAGCAATGGTATTGGATGCCTGATCTTAGTTTTTTGAATGCTGAGTTTTAAGCCAGGTTTTTCACTCTCTTCATATATATATATATCAGTTCAGTTCAGTTCAGTAGCTCAGTCATGTCTGACTCTTTGCGACCCCATGAATTGTAGCACTCCAGGCCTCCCTGTCCATCACCAACTCCCAGAGTTCACCCAGGCTCACGCCCATCAAGTCAGTGATGCCATCCAGCCATCTCATCCTCTGTTGTCCCCTTCTCCTCCTGCCCCCAATCCCTCCCAGCATCAGAGTCTTTTCCAATGAGTCAACTCTCTGCATGAGGTGGCCAAAGTACTGGAGTTTCAGCTTCAGCATCATTCCTTCCAAAGAAATCCCAGGGCTGATCTCCTTCAGAATACACTGGTTGGATCTCCTTGCAGTCCAAGGGACTCTCAAGAGTCTTCTCCAACACCACAGTTCAAAAGCATCAATTCTTTGGTGCTCAGCCTTCTTCACAGTCCAGCTCTCACATCCATACGTGATTACTGGAAAAACCATAGCCTTGACTAGACGGACCTTAGTCAGCAAAGTAATGTCTCTGCTTTTGAATATCCTATCTAGGTTGGTCATAACTTTTCTTCCAAGGAGTAAGAGTCTTTTAATTTCATGGCTGCAGTCACCATGTGCAGTGATTTTGGAGCCCCCCAAAATAAAGTCTGACACTGTTTCCACTGTTTCCCTGTCTATTTCCCATGAAGTGATGGGACCAGATGCCATGATCTTCGTTTTCTGAATGTTGAGCTTTAAGCCAACTTTTTCACTCTCCTCTTTTACTTATATATATATATATATATAATATTTGCAAATTTATAGCGTGTGTATGTTATCTTAAATGGAGCAAGCACTAGGAAATTATAATTATTATTAATTTCTACCTTATAGATGAATAAATGGAGGCTTTTGATGCTAATGTTTGGTAAAAGCCAAGCCACTACTACGTGGCTGATCTGTAACAAATACTGATAACTGATTCCAAATTTCTCTCCTGAAATGTATTGAAAACAATCCTTCTTTTTTTTAATTTAAATTTTTATTTTTCCTGTATTTTACTTTAAAATACTGTATTGGTTTTGTCATACATTGACATGAATCCAAAATATATTTATAAAGTAGTTTCCAACACAAAGGGGTTAAAAACTTAGGCCATGAAATATAATCCATTTTAATTGGTGTTCTTGACTAAAGAACTGGCTCCTCTGCATTAGATATGAAGATAGCAACATCCTACATTAGAGATAGGAAATATACATGCAAATGAGTATCAGCATTCTAAACTTTTCACTGACTGAAGTTCACGACCATAAGGCAAAACCAGCCAACCTAACTTTGTTGTTGCTATTTTTGTTCATGTATTTCATTACCTAGAAATAACCTAGGAATAGTCTCCTCCACATTCTAAGGAAAAGATGTGCAATTATCTTGTAGGGCTACCTAATATCAGTTATTCAAGGTTTGCCTTAGAAAGGATGGACTTAGCTTTTGGACGCAGGGTCTGAAGAGGTTGAATTGACTCTGTCTTTTATCATTGAGGCACTGAGGACCTAGAGGTGATTTGCATTGCAGCTGAGCCCTAGTTTACCACTCGGCCATTAGTACTGTAGGAAAGTAGACCCTGGGGAATTGAATATGCCCATCAGAAAAGCAGGAGTTAATGGCACTACTGATGATAATAACCGACGCGTATCGATTTAACAAGTGCCAAGCACCATTCTAAGTTTTCATTCATATAAGCTTTTAAAATTCCCTCAAATAGTCCTAAGAGATAAAGCAAAGTATTTTGGCCCCATTTTAAAGAGTTGAAACCAAGATGCAGGGAGTTTAAATAACTTGACTAAAGTTACTCACAAGTGATGGAGCAGGAATTTGAACCCCAGAGGTCGTCTCCAGGACCAGCACATTTAGCCATGATACCAGCTTAAACAACAGAGGTGGTTTTGTAAAATCACAAATCTTTTCTTTCTAACTGGATTGTGTGTGTGTCTGTACTTGTTTACCTTGCTGGGAAAACAAGTTGCCCTTTATGAACTGCAGGTTGGAATGAAAATGTAAGGAATGTAAAGGAAGCCTCCCCTTCCTCTACAGGGAAGGGGAGGCTTATTAAACCATTGGTAAAATGGTGGGGATATAGACAAGGACTCTGTGGTCAGTTAATAGTGCAAAAGTTAGCGGCTTCTTAGAGCCACTCAGGGGCTTCCCTGGTGGCTCAGAGGTTAAAGCGTCTGCCTCCAATGCAGGAGACCTGGGTTTGATCCCTGGGTCGGGAAGATCCCCTGGAGAAGGAAATGGCAACCCACTCCAGTATTCTTGCCTGGAGAATCCCATGGACTGAGGAGCCTCGTGGGTTGCAGTTCACAGGGTCACAAAGAGTCGGACACAACTGAGTGACTTTACTTACTTAGAGCCACTCAGGAGCTGCTTTGACTCTCAAAGTCTTTCAGGACACCTCCCCAATCTGCATCATCATCTCCTGGAGTCCTCCGAAAGGAATTGTCCTTACCTACCTCCGTGTCTATAGCCACGAGGAAGGCAGCGGGCTAAGGCTTCCCTGAAAGCTGATAGACCCTCATGTCTGTCGTCCCCTGATTCTTCTACCACAAATGCGCCCCCTCCCCAGGAATAATGGACTCTCCCCTTCTGCCTCCAGATCTGATAAATAGATTGGCAGGCTTTAATTCAGAACCTTAATAAGAATCAGAGAGAAACAATGGAACCAATATGTGGCTGATAACTAAGGGCTTCCATAGTGGCTCAGCAGTAAAGAATCTGCCTAGCAATGCAGGACACAGGACACGTGGATTCGACCCTGGGTCAGGAAGATTCCCTGCAGAAGGAAACAGCAACCCACTCCAGTATTCTTGCCTAGAAAATTCCATAGACAGAGGAGTCTGGCGGGCTACAGTCTACGGGGTTGCAGAGTCAGCCACAACTTAGCAACTAAATAACAACAATCAATATTTTTAATATAATCATGAGTGACTTTGAAAAACCATGGCTTACAAATAGACAAATCTATGGCTTCAAAGCAGATGTATGAGTTACAACAGAATTAAGCATAAGCTACGTTAGTTTCACTAGTTCCCATCGAGTAGAATGATTGTAATTCTTAAATCTGAAATTTTTCTTGACTTCCCAATGTATGCATGGCAATTATGATAATTTTGATTTGTAAAATTCTTCATTATTTTAGGTGTTTCTGTTTCTGTTTACGACAGCTCTTTAAAGACCCCTAAGTAAACACTGGAATGGTTGAGAGCGTGAGAGATGCAGGCAACCAGGCAGCCAGGTCTGTGAAATCACTTCTTGGGATTTATAACAGATGTTCCAGAAAGCATTCTGTTCTGTAGAATGGCATTATTGATATTAACTCCATCAGCAGCACAGAGTTTGTGTCTTCCTTGAGATCTCGGTGTTTTTTTTTTTTTTTTTTTAACAGCGGAAATAAGTATAGTCAGGAACACTAAATTTCCTAAAGAAATTGGAATGTATAAAACCAAAAGAGAAACAGACAGACAAAAACACACCATTAGTGACATTTCAGGCTGAAATGCAGCTAAAGGGATAGCATATTCCTTGGAGCTGCAAGTGATTTAACGCCCAAGGGAGGGACATCTTTGACCTATGGCATGTTTTGTTCTCACCCAGTAGAGAATGATATTCAGACTGAGAAGGATGAAGAGCAGAAAGGGAGAGGAAGAGAGGGAGGAGGAGAGGGAGTGAAGCTGGTCAGGAAGGAGCACGTGTCAAAGGTGGGAGAGGAAGTTTACCAGTGTATGTATGAGTCTAAACGAGTTCAGGGCTTTCCTGTAGTAGTGAAGAATCTGCCTGCCAATGCAGGAGATGCAGGTTGGATCCCTGCTTTGGGGAGATCCCCTGGAGAAGGAAATGGCAACCCACTCTAGTATTCCTGCCTGGAGAATCCCATGGACAGAGAAGCCTGGTGGGCTATAGTCTGTAGGGTCTCAAAAGGGTTGGACACGACTCAGTGCCTAGACAACAACGACAACAAAAAGAGTTCAGGGTTTTTGGATTTGCTGTATTAAAATGCAATTCTGAAGTAATATGCATATTATATTATCTAACTGCTGTTCAAGATCTTTGAGGTGGCATGTTTACAAACTGAAGTTGGAAAATATGTTCTTTTACTCTCCAAACCCTAGAAAGAGATATAGTCTCTCAAACTTAGGCAAGTTAGTATGGTGTAGATATCAGGAAAGCACAGGTTGAATTATTGAGGAAGTTTTATTAAATATTTAGAAAATGAACTGGGTATGACTGAAAACTACCAAATACTCTCTGTAAAAGAAAGATACTCAAACAAATCTGATTTTATGATAGCTTAATTGAGACATTATCTATGTACAATAAACTGCATGTATTTAAAATATGCAGTTTTGATTGGCTTTGACATTTATACATACATTCATGGTACCATTACCACAATAAAAATTACAACTATTTCCATCATCCCCCCAAATATCCTTGAGTCCCTTTGTAATCATAACTCTCAGAGGCAACCATTGATTTGCTTTCTGTCCTCAAATTTTAGTCTATACTTTTAGAATTTTATGTAAATGAAATCATATAGTAGGTACTGCTTTTCCCCATTTGGCATTTTCACTCAGCATAATTATCTTGTGATTTATCTGTATCCTAATCTGATTATATTTTATTTTCATAAAGTTACCAGCTAGTTGATCAAATAAATGTGGACTTCAGCCACATATGTTTGTTTCTCTAACAGTTTGAGATGGATCAGTCCTAATTTAAGTTTTTTTCACTGGTTGTTCCCTCACACTGGTATACATTTCCTTCAGATCATTGCACAGCTGGCTCCTTCTTGGCATTCAACTTGTGCCTTAAATGTCATAATCTCAGCTTAAATTTCATCATCTCAGCAAGATTTGTCATGGCCGCCTTGCCTAGAGTAGCATTCCTCATCACTACTACTGTGACACATTTAATTCAATATCATCTGTCTTTCCCAGCCAGAATGTGCAATCCATGAGAAAAAGAACTTTATCTGTCTTGTATAAAGAGGTATTCCTAGAACACAGAACAATGCCTGATGCATAGGAGGTAATAAACAAATACATGAACAAATAAATCTTTGCCAAAGCCTTTCATCTTATGTTATGGGAAATTAGGGAGACCTATGGGCTGAATAATGGCATAATTCAATGCAATTGTTATTAGTTGAAGTAATATGTTTTATGTCTGTTGATTAATGGATATTTTTCTGTCTCAAGATTTATATCCACAGCTTTACCTTCAGTCCTGTCCTATTCCACAATTTTCAGACATTAAAAAAATTAAAAGAAATAGCTGTAACTGTAGAAACAATGATATTTCTTTCTGTATAATGTGAATCTACAACACATAATAAAGATGTAATTGATATTCTAAAATATATTTACAGGTGGAAATGATAGATAGCACTGAAAACATAAAGCTAGATAAAGATAAATTCTGTTTCCAGCTGATGACACAGTCTCTTGGAAGAGTATGCAGTTGTCTCCGTGGGGTTGTAATTGACAGTGAGCTTAAGAAGGCTCAGTGAGAGAAGCCTGTCACAGTTCTAATGACAAAACAGTAGCTTTGATAGATTTATAAAACACAGAAATGGAGAGGTACGAGTTTCCTTCTGCTTTGCTCATGGAAACACAAAGCCTAAAGTATTATAGCTTGTTCCTGAACCACAAAAAAGGAAATGGTTGCAATGGATTGCTTATATCATAGTAAGAAGAGTAATATAAAAATAGTGCATATGAGGAATAGTAGAAGAAATGAGCAGTGGTTATTTTGTCAGCTGTCTTCAGATATTTCTGTAATGAAAAGAAATTAAAGCTAGTCTTGGTTTGACAAAAGCGATGAACTAATATATATTAATATCTGATACAATCTGGTTTGCTTAGTTAGAGATGCCAACAGATAGAATGACTTCAGGATCTTACAGCACTTGACAAAGGCTTTGTAGGGCAGACTTAAGGTTTGTGAATTCTTACTTGGAAAACAGTATATTTGTAATCTATACTAACACTGTCTTATAAATTAAAATGTATCATAGTACTAATAAAGAAAGGTATTCATTTTCATTTATTTGGTATGACATGTGGTCTTTTCACTTTAAAAAAAAAAAAAAGATGAAACCATGAATTCTTCCCTAAATTCCGATTGATATTGAATAATAGATTGTAAAAGTAAGCTTGAGGAGTGACTGCTTGGCAGTCTTGTTTGAATTTTATCTTGTGCTATTAGGGGCCAAAAAAGTGTTTGTTTTGTTTTTGAATTTTTCTTAAACCAGAGAATAGCAGTTTTTTATAGGGTATCAGTTCAGTTCAGTTCAGTTCAGTCGCTCAGTCGTGTCCGACTCTTTGCAACCCCATGAATCGCAGCACACCAGGCCTCCCTGTCCATCACCAACTAGAGGGGGGATATTGAAGGATTTGGCTTGTAGGTCTTACTCACCACAGAAAATCATTTTATATTCCTCAATTTCCATTCAGTTGGGTGGTTTCGCATAGATACTTGCTGAGATGGTACTGTCCAGAGGCATGGGTGCTGAATTGCAGGGCTCTCGAGGGGAAGTTTTCTCAGCAATCTCATTAGTAAAATGAAACTGCAGGGGATAAGATAAGCTTGTCCAATTTATTTACTTAAGCATTCTATTCTTCAAAATTGTATTATTACCCAGGGAGAAGCATTAGCTATTGCTGTATCTTTCTTTTATGCAGACATTTATTTCAAATTGTAAGAAGTACAACGCATAGTAATCCATATTAAGTTGAGGGTTGCATTTTTCCTGGACAATTTTTTCTATTAACAAGAAGTGGAGACAAAGGAAGAACAAAGATATTTGTTATGTGCTGTGGAAGCAAAATTGTTTCTAAATAACACTGTTGTGTGGTGTATTCCTGGAGGTCCTGACAGCTTCTTATAAGGCAAATGAACATTTCAGCTGAAGTTTGCAAGCAAAACCCAAGGCTAATTACAAGCTATTTCTCTGTCTCTCGGCAAACTGCAGGGGGCAAGAGTGAGCTTGTGTAAGCACTAGGAACCTAGATTTTCCTGGGTGCTGTCTTCTCACATGTGTTTTTCAATCTTCCAACTTGTGATTATTATTTTTCAGCACTGAATTAGTGAATCATTTTACATAGTGCTGTTATGTAAAATAAAATGATACTTTGTTTCTTTGCACTGGCCAATTACTGGGTGGAGAAAATTGGACTTCTGAAAGACACACGTGTGCATAGTTTGCCAGATTACAGGAAAGCCTTGTAAAATGCTCCCAGATGTTTGGTGCTAGAGAGGGAACAACGCCAGGAACAAGGAGCAAATTGAGGTGGGTTTCAGATACTATACAACCTATTGAAGTAATAGCTAAGAAAATAAATAAGATCATAGACATGAAACTGCTCTGCAAGGTCAGTAATCATAGAGTTTTACTATATTAAGCTCGTTTGCTCCTTTTCTTTCTCCCCCTTTGGCTGATGCTATTATAGAAAATATTAAGGGACATTATTGCTAATGCTTAATAAACAGTACATTAAACATGAATCACCTCATCTTTTTAGCACATGGGCCATAGGACTGCAAAGAAGAAAAGTCTGGAGCATTTTTTCAGGGACATGACCTGATAGCTATTCATTGAGGTTGCCTTTTTCAAAAATAAATTAATAATAATATTATTTATTAGTGTATAGTTGCTTTGCAATGTGTTAGCTTCTACTGTACACTAAAATGAATCAGCTATACATATACACATATCCCCTCTTTTTTGAGTTTCCTTCCCATTTAGGTCACCACAGAGCATTGAGTACAGTTCCCGAATGCTCGCATTATTTATTATTTTATATATAGTATCAGTAATGCATATATTGTCCATCCCAACCTCCCAGTTCATCCCGCCTCCCCTTCCCCCTCAGCTTTCCCCTCTTGGTGTCCGTACATTTGCTCTTTATGTCTGTGTCTCTTTTTCTGCTTTGCAAATGAGATTGCTTTTTATTTAAAGCTCGGTAAGGTCATTCCTGGTAAGGATTTTGTTATGAAAAAGTTGAAGTATCATAACGAGAGTCTCCTTCCAACCTCAAAGAGCAAAGGAGAACCTGTCCTTCATTAGCATGAGGTTTCTTAAACTTGACTATGGCAGAGCCGGTTGAAGTAAGGATGGTAACACTGGCTTTCATTGAATGCCAGGAATTGTTCTTGAGTCAGTCTATGTCCTAGTAGCAAACAGCTGGAAGATGGCAAGGGGATCATTGAGGAGAGATAAATGAAGGGACTATTTTTGAAGGCAAGATTAAGGGAACCGTGAAAGGATGGTGGAGCCCTCTAGGAAGAGTGATGGTGGGAAGGTAGTATCACCTTAGTGAAGTAGACAGATAGAGCCACGAGAGTCACCCTCACCTGTGCGAGATGCACTTGCAGGAGAAGGAGAGTCCAAGAGAGAAAAACATTGCAGCCCCTGCCAAACAATGTCTTTACAGGGAGGGACTTGGGGGAATAAATGCCGTACATTTTTCTCTTGCTAACTCCTGATCTCCTCATTATGCCATAGTTTGTCCAAACTGCTCCAGGTCAATGAAGTGTGGTGAAGCCAGTCTTCTAGGTCAGTTTCCTAGGACACAGAATAGGATGGAGAAAGATGAAGAGAAGACCTGGTGGGGACAATGGGGAATATATAGCACGTTCCACATTTTAGCTTATTTATTTTTGGAAATACACCCCAACATGATTAGCTTCCATGATTTCATAGATAAGTATACCAAGTTTAAAGTTTTTAATATAGTTTGCCTAGGTTCCTTAAAAAAAATAAAGATGGAGCTACCATGTGACCCAACAGTCCTACTCTTGGGCATATTCCCAGAGGAAACTATAGTTCAAAAAGATACATGCATCCCAATGTTCAGAGAAGCACTATTCACAATAACCAGGGCATAGAAGTAACCTAAACATCTATCAACAGAAGAACGAATAAAGAAGAAGGCAATGGCACCCCATTCCAGTACTCTTGCCTGGAAATTCCCAAGGATGGAGAAGCCTGGTAGGCCTCAGTCCACGGGGTCGCGAAGAGTCAGACACGACTGAGCGACTTCCCTTTCACTTTTCACTTTCATGCATTGGAGAAGGAAATGGCAACCCACTCCAGTGTTCTTGCCTGGAGAATCCCAGGGATGGGGAAGCCTGGTGGGCTGCGTCTATGGGGTCACACAGAGTCGGACACGACTGAAGTGACTTAGCAGCAGCAGCAGCAGTACATATATACAATGGAATATTACTCAGCCAAAACAAAGAATGAAAATGGGTCATATGTAGAGATGTAGATGGACCTGGAAGTGTCAGAAGTAAGTCTGAAAGAGAAAAATAAATACCATCTATTAGTGCATCTATGTGGAATCTAGAAAAATGGTATTGGTGAACGTATTTGCAAAGCAGAAATAGAGTCACAGATGCAGGAAAACTTAAGGATGCCAAGAGGGAAAAGGGGAGATGAGAGGAATTGGGAGCTTGGGACTCACACGTACACACTATTGATACTAAGTACAGCACAGATAACTAATGAGAATCTACCCGATAGCACAGGGAACTCAGTGCTCCGTGGCGCCCTACATGGGAAGGCAGTCCACGAGGGAGTGGATATATATGTACGCGTATAGCTGACTCACTTTGCTGTACAGCAGAAACCAACACAACGCTGCAAAGCAACTACACAGCAATAAAAATTAATTAATAAAAATAAATAAAATAAACGATTTGCCCAGTTTCAAACAAGCATCTATCTGACTTCAAATTCTTCATCTCCTGCTGCTTTTCCTTTGTTTCCAAAGAGCAACTTTGGAGAAGATAATCCACAAAAGGAGAAAAAAAGATTGTTATATCACCTTTCCTCCCTACTGTAATTCTAGTAGGTCTAAGTGCTGATCCTTGTTTTCCAAAGAGACTGGCCGCTGCTGCTGCTAAGTCACTTCAGTCGTGTCCGACTCTGTGTGACCCCATAGACGGCAGCCCACCAGGCTCCCCCGTCCCTGGGATTCTCCAGGCAAGAATGCTGGAGTGGGTTGCCATTTCCTTCTCCAAGAGACAGGCAGGATTAACAAAAGTAACTAATCAGAATTTCTCAGGCAAGGAGTCTCAACCCTGGTGTTCCCCACCCTGCTCCTTTATCCTTGGTTGTGGATCTTCTGGGATGGCTAAAAGAAACTTTGAGCCAAGTGTCCTGGGCAAGCCCTGAAGTGCCAGTCTGGGAACTCAATGCCATTAGTAAAATGAATCTCAAAGGCATTTGTAAAGTTTGAAGACAGACCACTGCCTGAAAATCACAGACAAATGATATGTTTGTTTTGTTGTGTATGTAATTTAAAGATCTTGTGGACTCCTAGTAAGATGAGACAGAAGCTCAGTTTTTAAGACTTCACCAGAGGACTGTAAAATTTTCTTTTAAAATAATAAAGTTGGGGAGGTAAACTAATTGAATCTTTAATAGCAGGAAAATACATTATCATCAATCTCATGTGACATGCCTTTCAATATATATTATATATAGTTTTTAACTTTAAAATGTTTAACCTTTTTTAAAAAATTAGTTACTTTTAATTGAAAGATAATTGCTTTATAATATTGTGTTGGTTTCTGCCATATATCAGCATGAATCAGGCATAGGTGTACTCATGTCCCCTCCCTCTTGAACCTCCCTCCCACCTCCCACCCCTTCCCCCCCGTCTAGATTGTCACAGAGGTTTGAGGTTCCTGTATCTGCTTTAAATAATTTATGGTTTGAGCTTCCCTGGTGACTCAGTGACAACGAATCTCCCTGCCAATGTGGGAGATGCAGGTTTGAGCCCGGGTCAGGAAGATCCCCTGGAGAAGGAAATGGCAACATGAGACGCTGGTGGGCTATAGTCCATGGCATCGCAAAAGACTCAGACAGGACTTAGCAACTAAGCAATAGCAGCAATTTCAGCTTGATTAAAAAGTTGAAAAAACTATCCAAATACCTTCAATAAAATTCCTCAGATGTCAATATTTTGTACATCTACTCTCTCTTCTTCCTTTCCTCTCTCTCACACACACGTGTGCACAGAAACACAATAACATTTTTTTCTGAGCCACTGGAGAATAAGCTGTAAACATCATGCAAACTTATCTTTAAATATCTCAGTGTACATTTCCTAAAAACAATGATATTCTTGTATATAACTATAGTACACAAATTTGGAAAACTCAGCAGTGGCCACAGGACTGGAAAAAGTCAGTTTTCATTCCAATCCCAAAGAAAGGCAATGCCAAAGAATGCTCCAACTACCACACAATTGCACTCATCTCACATGCTAGTAAAATAATGCTTAAAATTCTCCAAGCCAGGCTTCAGCAATATGTGAACCGTGAACTTCCAGATGTTCAAGCTGGTTTTAGAAA
>SJYT01009516.1:0-163516 GCA_006410635.1 Cephalophus harveyi
ACCGAAATCAGATTGATTATATTCTATGCAGCCAAAGATGGAGAAGCTCTATACAGTCAACAAAAACAAGACCAGGAGCTGACTGTGGCTCAGATCATGAACTCCTTATTACCAAATTCAGACTCAAATTGAAGAAAGTAGGGAAAACCGCTAGACCATTCAGGTATGACCTAAATCAAATCCCTTATGATTATACGGTGGAAGTGAGGAATAGATTTAAGGGCCTAGATCTAATAGATAGAGTGCCTGATGGACTATGGAATGAGGTTCGTGACATTGTACGGGAGACAGGGATCAAGACCATCCCCATGGAAAAGAAATGCGAAAAAGCAAAATGGCTGTCTGGGGAGGCCTTACAAATAGCTGTGAAAAGAAGAGAGGCGAAAAGCAAAGGAGGAAAGGAAAGATATAAGCACCTGAATGCAGAGTTCCAAAGAATAGCAAGAAGAGATAAGAAAGCCTTCTTCAGCGATCAATGCAAAGAAATAGAGGAAAATAACAGAATGGGAAAGGCTAGAGATCTCTTCAAGAAAATTAGAGATACCAAGGGAACTCTTGGCTTACTGTCCCCTAAAGGCCCCACCTGTTAATACCATCTCATTGGAGATTAGGCTTTCAGAATATAAATAGCAGTAGGTAATCCAGTCTCATTCAGTGACCCTATTTATTTACTTGACAAATGAGGATAAAAATATCTACCCTCAGAGGAGTTGCTGAGATAGTATAGGTGAAAGTTCTGATGTGTTGAGAGGCCAAAGGTAGGAGATGTTATCCCCTGGGTGGCTGGATGAGATTTGTACATGCGAATTAAAGGTTGTGAATAATACTGCAATTACTAACAACTTCTGATAGACCAGGAGTTAGTTTTGAAACCGAAATCCCAGCAAAAGTGAGAAATTTCCCCTTGTATCTTTCTTTCTTTCTCTCTCCCCCTCCCTCCTTCCCTCCCTCTCTTCCTCCCTTCTTTCTTTCCCTCCTTCATTCATTCAACAAGGAACATACCTACTCTAGGCCAGCATCTGTGCTTTTTGAGGAGACCTCACACTAGTGGGAGGAGAAATGCCCAGGATGCACACTGTTTTGTATTTCAGAATTGTCTGCAGCTCTGGGACCAATTAGCATTTAATTTCAATAAGTGGGGCAAAATGCTCTCCATGCTCACCTAGTTTGTTGCAGTCCTACCTAAGCTCACCTGCCTCACAGATCTTCCTAGAATGAACAGAAGAAGCTGAAAGCACTGTCTTTTTTGATGCCCAGACGGGGCATGTGTGACTTTTCAGCACAGAAAATTTAGCATCTTTTTGTCAAGCCATTGCAGCCTTTGTAGAGGAAAAGAATTGTCATTCAGCAGATTGGAAATATTCCTCTGTAGCATTTTTTGGCACCTGCTAATTATGCAGATCTCTTGGTAAATGAGCATTTTGGAAATGATATGTTTGGAACAACAATATGTAGCAAATATACTAAGGTTTTTTTTTTTTCCCAAGATGCTTGTGTGCTTATGGAATCTTGACTGAAAGACTCAAAATGGTATCAGGATTCCCTCTGCACAGGTGAGCATGCTCACGTAGTTAGTTCTCATGCCACCAGTATGGCAATCACATTAAAGACACTCCTGTGAAATGATGAAAATATCATTTGTATTTTTCTGGTGGAAGTGAAGATAAATTTTACAGGAGATTAAGAAGGTGAGAGAAAGAAGCACATGAAAAGGACATTCATTTAAAAATGGCAAAAAAAATTCTCAGTTTGCTCTCTTAATCAAACAAGGATAATAAAATCTGTATTGTCTTACGGAATTGTTTGAGGTACAAATTGTGTAAGAGATTAACATTCCTTAGAGAGTTGGAAACATGAGGTATGTTCTGATGTCCCTTCCAGTTCTAACTTAAGATAATGTGTTTGAAGTCACAGAAAGTGAAATTGTCTCCAAGTTGCTAGGAATAGTGCTCCTATTCCTAGGATGGATGTAACACGTTAGCCAAAAGGGGTAAATAGGTCCATGACTGGTTAGAGGCAGCTAGTCTGGGGCACTGTCCCCACCTCAAGTCCACCAGGCCACTTTGAGAGATGAGTGGGTCAGATTCTTGCCATACCTGGTACCCAATGGTGTCTTTATTGGATTGTTTATGAAACACCACTGCTCCAGGAATTCTCACTTCTGTGGGCTCCATGCAAAGTCTGCACCTAATTTTGAATCCATAGGATTTTTTTTTTTTTTCAAAAAATGATTTATTATTTTTATTCAATTTTATTGAGATATAATTGACATACAGAACTGTATAAGGTATATAGCATAGTAATTTGACTTAAATACATCATGAAATGATTATCACAATAATTTAGTAGTAGCAGCATCTATATATCTCAGATAACTACAAAATTAAAGAACTAGAAAAAATTTTCCTTGTTATGAGAACCGTTAGGATTAATTCTTTCAACAACTTTCATATTAAACATACCTAGCAGTGTTAATTATATTTATCATGTTGTTCATTACATCCCCAGTGATTATCTTATAACTGGAAGTTTGTACGTTTTGACTGCCTTCATCCAAATTTCCCTCCCTCCATGCCCCTACCACTGGTAACCACAAAGCTCATCTGTTTTTTCCATGAGTTTCATCTGAAGTATAACTGACCTATAAAATTATTACTTCCCATTTTATACAACATAGTAATTTGAAGTTTCTATACATTTCAAAATGATCACCACAATACCAGGCTCCTCTGTCCATGGGATTCTCCAGGCAAAAATACTAGAGTGGGTTGCCATTTCCCTCTCCAGGGCAACTTCCCAACCTAGGAATTGAACCCAGGTCTCCTGCATTGCAGGCAGATGCTTTACGGACTGAGCTACATGGGAAGCCCTAGTTATCATAAGTCTCACCATACATATTACATAGCTATTGACTGTATTCCCTACATTGTACATTTCTTGTCTATGAATAATTTATTTTGTAACTGAAAGTTTGTACCGCTTAATCTTCCTGACCTATTTATTTTCTTCCTCCAACCTTCTTTCCCTCTAGCAACTACCTGTTTATTCTCTGATCTGTAACTCTGCTTAGGTTTTATTATATTTGTTTGTTTTGCTTTTTAGAGTCTACATATAAGTGAAATCATTCACATACAGTATTTATCTTTCTCTGTCTGACAGTATAATACCATCTGTGTCCATCCATACTATCACAAATTGCAAGATTTCACTTGCCTTTTCATGGCCGAGTAATACCCCATTTTATTTATATGTATATACATATATACATAAATATGTCGCACCTTCCTTATCTGTTCATACATTGATGAACGGATTGGGCTGCTTCTATATTTTGGCTAGCATGAATAATGCTGCTGTGAACACAGGGGTGCATATATCTTTTCTAATTAGCGTTTTCGTTTGTTTTAGATAAATACCCAGGGGTGGAATTAGTGGATCATATGGGAGTTCTATTTTTAATATTTCGAGGACTCTGCATACTGTTTTCCATATTGGCCGTACACATTTACATTCCCACCAACGGTGCACTGGTGTTCCGCTTTCTCCACAACCTCCCCAGGACTTGTTATCTTTTTCATAGTAGCAATTCCGACAAAGGGGCTTCCCCAGTGGCTCCGTGGAAAAGAATCCACCTGCAATGCAAGTCTAGCTGTACCACAGCCCTCACTTTGGTCTTCTGCATTACCGGCAGATTCTTTACCGTCTGAGCCACTTGGGAAGCCCAGGTAACCTTTCACGGATTCTCAAATGATTTCTGTAGTATCCTTGACAAGTAAGGCCATTTGCTACTTGGACACACTCAATAATAGAAGATCCACTATCTTCATTCATTTAACTTTGCCCTGATTGTGGGAATTGTATTTCTAACTATTTGGCTTAAATCATTTCCTCTTTCTGTGCATTCAAACATCCTACCTCTCTGTTCATTGGCCTTATGACAATTCTTTCCTTATTTTGCTAGTATTTCTACCAAAGTGCTAACTGATGATTTAAGATTTTCTTCTGTAAAGACTATGTATCAACAGGAAATTTTAGAAAAAATAGTATATAAAACCTCTTAAGATTCACAATGGATAATTAAAGATGGTGAAATTCCAAGCTCTGGCTTATAGACAGGATCCTGTTCCTTAACCATCAATCACATCGGGGAGGATGCTACCTCACCCCTTTTTTGGTGTCACAGTAACACCATAGGAAGCCCTAGAGGGACACCTGGAGTGTTCCTCAGGCATGGAGGATCAAACACTGTTCTAGAGTTGGCAGGCTTTCCTATGAGTGGGGCCTGGATAAGACAAAACCTCTCTGATAGTTCCATATATTCTCATCTGTTGAATGAAGACATTTGTTTCAATCTCAGAGGTTTGTTTCCGTCTCCAGCAGCAAGGTAGATTTGGGGTGCATATTATCTAACAGTGCCCTAATTTAAATTTATGATTACAGAATTCAATTCATAGAAGCAGAACATCGACATTATAATTGGGATTAATTTAACCTTTGAAAACCATATGCTGTCATACAGTGACTTGGAAAGTTGTGTTTCTTTAAAATCATGTCATCTCTCAGCAGATACTAATTTTCATTTCTGGTAAGTGCTGGCCAAATTATTTCCATCCATGTTGGCACTGGATTATTATGTATCAGAAGAGATCTGTCAGAGAGTTATATGTGAATAGAATGCATATGAAATACAATAGTTTACTTCTAAGCAGTCTATAATATGCTCAGATAGCACTTAGAAGCCTTTTTTTGAAACTTAACTGTGTTAAAGTGGTAAAGATTAGAAACTAATTATGCATACATAGTAATACCAATATTTGTAATTAATTTGATTTACAGTACACTAAATAATAAACTGGGTTAAAATTTTAATAAGTTATGTGAAGAGTCATTAATGTGTTCCTTTCCTGTTGCCCTATTCATTTTTAGAAGTACATTAAATGAGTTTTGATGTTTTTAAAAGGAGATCAAAGGCATGTGCAGCCCAGATAAAGCCCAGAGAATGTAATCATTTAGCAGCAATGCAGATTGTTCTTATAGCTTTCCCTCAGGCCACTGTGATACTGTGTATTTCAAGAGATGAAAAGAACTCTGAAAAACAATTAATTTCTGTGGATTGGGCTCATCCATTAGGACAGAGGCAGTCCTTGGGAACCATGAATTGTGATGGAAAAGGAGGTTGGTGAAGGTACATCTTGGGTCATGTTCTGTCCAGGAAGTTACAAAAAGGTGATGATATATAAACTCATATGTTAGCAAACGGAGCCAAATTGAGATGACATATTTGAGTCATGGTTCCCTGGTGGCTCAGACAGTAAAGCGTCTGCCCACAATGCGGGAGACCCGGGTTCGATCCCTCGGTTGGGAAGATCCCCTGGAGAAGGAAATGGCAACCCACTCCAGTACTCTTGCCTAGAAAATTCCACTGATGGAGGAGCCTGGTGGCTTACAGTCCATGGGATCGCAAAGAGTCAGACACGACTGAGCTACTTCACTTCACTTTGTGACACTATATGGCACTAGAGTAATACAAAGTACACTCTGGAGTCATTACTCCATTTCTAGAATATACACATTTCTGTCCTCCTTCCACCAATTGATCCTGACAACTCCATAATTATTCGTTTCTTCCCTGGTGTGATAGAAAGATCCTAGGTACATATATATCATAGTACTTAGCAAGCCTGGTGTGATAGAAAGATCCCGGGTACATATATATCACAGTACCTAGCAAGGTGCTAGATTTGTTTTAGGTGCTGCACAATTAACTGCTGAGTGAATTGTTAATTAAGTAGCTATGATGTTCTGGATTAAACCAGACTCACAGTTCTCCTCTTAGGGCTCTCCTCCTCAGTAGAACTTATTTTCTATTGCTTTGCCTTGATGCATGTTTTTTCTTATACAAACATGGGCTGCCTCTCTTGTATTCCTGCTTAACCCAATCACAAACATTCTCTGTGGTTCCTCAGAAGCTTCCTTTCTATTCTAGATTTTTTGGTTGCTCTAGGGGAAGGGTCCCCAACTTCTGGGGTCTAACACCTGAGGATCCGAGATGGAGCTGGTGTAACAATGATAGAAATGAAGTATACAATAAATGGAATGCACTTGAATCATCCTGAAACCAGTCACTGCCCCCTGCTCCACCAAACTGGTCCCTGGTTAGAGGCTACTCTGCTCTAGAGAGAAGAATTATCTTATTTCTTAGCCCTTGGAGCAACTCTGTAGCTATTTGTCATATATAATGATGTGGCATATAGCTGACTGTAATATATGTCAATATTGTCATTACTGAATTCAACAATGGCTTGTGAAGAATAGTTAAACCGAGATATAATGGAAACTAAATTTCTGGTTCTTACAAATGTTTTATTACAAAATATAATATATGTAGCACATATTTGGGAGAAAATCACTAGTATTAGTACTATTACCAAGAAACACTCCTCAGGTATCAGACAAGTTTTCCCAAGACTCTAGAACATTTCCCACAACATAAGAATATGTTGTTTTTTATTTGAGTGTGCAATTAGGCAGCACTTAGGGGCGGTGTGGTCAGATATTGCCCTGTAGGGCCTACAAATGAGTCGAAGGAAATCTAAGTAGTATTAAGAGAGAGAAAATACGAGGGGTTTAGATTTTATAAAGAGCATGAAAACACAGTGAGTATATAAAAACTTCTCGAGTACCTACTTCTGGGTCATGAGTCATGTGACCTTTTTCATGTTGCTTGGCGCATGCCGTCTCTCCCCCTTTGCTTTACTGTGATGCTTGCTGCTACTGCTGCTAAGTTGCTTCAGTCGTATCCGACTCTGTGCGACCCCATAGATGGCAGCCCACCAGGCTCCCCCGTCCCTGGGATTCTCTAGGCAAGAACACTGGAGTGGGTTGCCATTTCCTTCTCCAATGCATGAAAATGAAAAGTGAAAGTGAAGTCGCTCAGTCGTGTCCGACTCTTTTGCGACCCCATGGACTGCAGCCTACCAGGCTCCTCCATCCATGGGATTTTCCAGGCAAGAGTACTGGAGTGGGGTGCCATTGCCTTTTCCAACTGTGATGCTTACATGGCTGCAAAACAATGGTGTTTGTGAGCTGGCTGAGATTGTGTGACCTGACAGGCAGTCACTGTGAGCAAGCTGCTCTCCTGTTCCTTGTGATACCAACAAAAAGGCAAATGTGCTGAGGAGGAGGTAGACACTGTCTTACATGATTCATATGTGCATATGAATAATAATGAAAACAAAGAGCAACATAATTATGACTCTTTCCTGCATGCTTGCTATGCTTCAGAGTTCCAGGAGATAAAACCTCACTTAAAAAAAAGTATTTACTTTAGACTGGAGGAAGCTGAGCTGCTCCTAGCGAATTTGTGGCAGAGTCAGGACCTGTCCTTAGTTCTGTCCTGGATCCATCCTCAGATCTCTGTCTGTCCCGCTCCAAGGCCTCTTTGCCTCTACACTGCCTTATCTGTCTAGATGAATAATTCCATGGGGATAGGGTTCTATTTTATGTATCTGGTAGCTAAACACCAACACATGCTATACTTGACTAAAATAATAGCTAAAGGAGTGCTAATCTTCCCCCTACTCCTCTTATTCTAAAATATTAAAAAAAAAACTGTATGCTAACACATATATATGGAATTTAGAAAGATGGTAATGGCAACCCTATATGCGAGATAGCAAAAGAGACACAGATATAAAGAACAGACTTTTGGACTCTGTGGGAGAAGGTGAGGCGGAGTGATTTGAGAGAATTTGAGAGAACCTGTATATTACCATATGTGAAATAGATGACCAGTCCAAGTTTGATGCATGAAACAGAACACTCAAAGCAGGTGCTCTGGGACAACCCAGAGGGATGGGATGGGGAGGGAGGTGGGAGGGGGTTTCGGGATGGGGGACACATGTACACCCATGGCTGATTCATGTTAATGTATGGCAAAAACCACCACGGTATTGTAAAGTAATTACTCTCCAATTAAAATAAATAAATTAATTTAAAAAGAAAACTGTAAGAAATATCAATCTAATAAAGTAGTAGTTTGTAAACAAAGGTGTTTTTGCCCGCAGGGACCAATTTGACAGTGTCTAGAGATGTTTTTGATGGTTGATGAGGGGCAGTGGTACTGGTTTCTAGTATGTAGAGGCCAGAGATGCTGGTAAACATCTTGCCATGCACAGGAAAATCCTCCACAACAAAGAATTATCTGTTCCAAAATGTCAATGGTGCAATGCTTGAAAAAATAAATAAATGGTTTAATAAACCAGACATTTTGGAAACCTTTCAATATCCATCCTTGATTTCTCCTTTCTCCCTGAATTAGGTGTCCCTAGGCATTCTTTTATATATTCTTTTATATCTACTGTAATATATTTACTACTAACATAAGTATCCATAAGTAATACAATGGATTTCTTTAATATCATTCAGTGATTTGATGTTTTTCACTTAAAATGATCTTTTTGATATTTATCCACTTCTATTATATGAATATACCACCATTTTTATCCATTCACTTTTGAATATTTTTTTATATACAGCGATTCAATTAATAAGTTCTTCTAAGGTTTACACAAAGAGGTCAGATTTTCTGGATTGTATCAATATGCATTGCCAGCAAAAGTGAATCTAAGTTACCATTTCCTCACATCCTGTCCAGAATGTGATATTGTCAACTTTAATTTTGTGAGAAATTCCTTTGCTTACATTTTAAAGTCTGCTGGGAGTCCTTAATACTTAATCTTAAAGGATTATCTTATTCCTTTAACAGTTTATGTGAACAGTCATTAATATGTCCCATTTCTATTGGCTTCTGTTTTTGTTTAGAAGAAAATTAAATTAGTGTGAGAGTTTTTTGTCAATAGGTTATATTGCCTCTTATCCAGTTGCAGACTAAACATCCATTCCTGAGGGTGAATGTCCAAGCTGAAGTATTACAGCCAGGGGTTACCACGGACTCTTCCTTTACTCTGACCACACCTAGGCATCCCAGCCTCGACCATGTGAATTCATTCCCTCTCTCTGTCCTTGCCACTAGTCCCTTTATCTGTCTTCGTAATCACTGATGGAATTTCAGCAACAAGTCTTTATTGACCTTCTTGTCCTCAGTACTATTCTTCTCTAATCTGTTTTCCATACATAGTACAGAATAATCTTTCTAAAACTCAGAACTCTTCCCCTTCAAACCTTTTACTGGCTCTTCCCAGTAAATTTCACCCTAGCATGGCCTGACACCTGCTTGCTTCTCTAGCTTTCTTGCTAACTAGTCCCTCCACAATCTAGTCTACATTTCGCTCAAATGGAAGTGCCAGCATCCATTGTAAAGCCAGGCTTCCCACGCCTCTCCCCTTAGACATGCTCCTCTCAGTGCTGTGATGGCATCAGTAAACTCTTGGCCCAGCTACTCCTGTCCATCCTCCTCGATTCTGAGGAGGTGTCATTAGGATGACATTGGAAGACATTAGGGTGTCTTCCCTCACCCTTCGCTCACCCCAGGGAGAGTGGACATTCCCCTCTGTAGTGTCCTGTTTTATTCTACCTATCGCATTCCATTTTTTGTTATCTCTCTCCTCATCTAGTTTCTTACTAGGACCTCAGCTCCTTGAAGACAAGGCTGTCTCTGTCTTCATTTCTCTGATTCCCAGACAGAAGAAGTGTTCATTAAATGGAGAGAGAGAAACGGTAATGGCCTTCTTAACTTTGAAGTATCTCACATCTCTCTAAGTCATGAACCCAAACAGAGGTGAGCCCTGAGTTTAGAGAACTGACTCCCGCTTTGAACTCTCATGTGAGGTGTCAGAAGATCTCCTCTACCAGAACCAACCTGCTCCAAATGTTCTATATATTCTAGATTCACCATACTGTGGAGTGTGTTTCTCCTAAGGTATTTCCATTAGTTTTTAAAGCCCACATGCGTCTTAAAGGAAATATAAACCACATGTTTGACATTCATTTACACTTAACTATGTTATTTTTTCTATAAAAAAGAAAAATGTAAATTGATGTTCACATGCCTTTGGGGCTTTTTAATAAATACAACTTTCAAGTCCTTTTTCTTTCCATGGAAGTATTACAAAGGAAAATGCCTTTGAACAATAGAAGGTTATGGCTCAATCCCAAACTCTAAGTAACTGGTGTTTTAGTAGCTTCCAAACTTTAGTGAAAGCCCTTATCCAAGAGCTCTGAACCACAGATTGCCCGTTGTATTTGCTCTCTTCAACTGTCAGAGATTGAAAGAGAGGGTACCAACCTTCGATTTATCTTTGCATCTTTAAAGTTAATTTGTCCGAGAAAAAGTTCTGTACTTAGAACATGTGGATTATAGCCTTGATTCATGCTAGAAACAAGGGTGACCACCATATTCTACTTGCTTCATAACATTGGTGGGATCACTGAGTGACATGAATGTGAAAGTTAGCAGACACAGTAAAAAGCAGTAGTCATAGTCTGGTGGCGAGAGGGTGAATTGATGCAAGCTCTTTAGAAGGACATTTGGCAATATCTGCAGAAATTCTAAACAATGCATAGGACTCTTGACTAAAAATATCTGACTGCTATATAATCACAGAACATGGATATATGCTCACAAAACTATGTCAGAAGATATGCTTAAGAATATTCATTGTACTGAATTTTTTCTTTAGAAAAAAATTATATAATCTAAATTAGCTTATTGGGAGCTAGTTAAAGAAGTTAATGGAATACTAAATGATTGTTTAAAAATATATATTTACATACATAAACATACATATAGGAAAATAGTACCAGGATATGATATGTGAGAATAAAAGCTAAGGTACAATTGCATATATTGGATTGTCTCATGAATGAAGAACAATATGGAGGAGGAAACAAAACGAAATATGGAAGAGGAAATACATGTATTTTGCAAGTGATTACAGAATACTTTTTTATTGGTAAGATATATAAGAAAATGTACAAATACTTACCATTAGTGAAATCTATTCCTTTTCATCTTATGTTACTACTACACTTGTAATTTCGTATCATGTCCACGCGTAGGCAATGGACTTGTGGTACATTTTTCCTTTTTACACACACAGACATACACACATTCACACACATAAGAACACTTAAATAATTTTAAAAGAAAAGCAAAAGTATACAGTTCCTTAGCCTAACAATAAAGAACACAATCTTCAGAGCAGATGGATTTGGATGTGAATCCTAGCTCAGCTCCCATTCCAGTTACATCACCTTGGGAAAATTATGTGAGGTCTCTAAGCTTCAGTTTTATTACACGAAATTGGGGGACAATAACCAACCTACCTTTCAAGCCTATTATGAGTTGCATTTTATAGTAAATAATGCATATAGCTGAATAGATCTTGCAAAATAATAAACTCTCATTAAGTTAGGTTTATAGTTACTGTTTTTGTTATTATCCTCACTGTAAGATAGCTAATAGAGGCTTCCCTGGTGGTTCAGATGGTGAAGCGTCTGCCTGCAATGCAGGAGACCCAGGTTCAATCCCTGGGTGGGAAGATCCTTTGGAGAAGGAAATGGCAACCCACTCCAGTATTCTTGCCTGGAAAATTCCATGGACTGAGGAGCCTGGTAAGCTACAGTCCATGGGGTCGCAAAGAATCAGACACGACTGAGCAACTTCACTTCACTTTTCGCTTAAGATAGCTAATACCTGTAAACCTCTTTCTCCATTAAGAAGACTAGTTCAAGGCAATTTAGTCCTCAGCCATGATTCAGGGCTAGTTTTGGGCAAAAGAAATCTAAGAGTATGCTTCTGATAAGCTCCAGCTGTTAGATCCAAAAGACTCAGACTGTTGAGTGGGGACAAAGCAAGTTTGCTGAAGCAGCAGCTTTCATTTGAAACACAGCCCCCATATCTCATGTGTGGCCCTTAGAATTCCCAGCTCTTAGCCAGCTCACAGCATTTAGCTTTCCCATTTTTATAAGCAGCTCCAGGGTCAAGTTCAGAGTCTAGAATCCCTGGTCTCCAGCTTAGTGTCCTTCAGTGGATCCGTGGTTTAGGGCATCCCTGGAACAGACTTTTCTAGAATTTGAAAAAGTTACAAAGTATACTCCTGACCCAAAACCATTTCTTGATTCTGAAAAGAAATTGTTCCTGGAAGTGCTTCAGGGGAAAGATTTGGAGGAGCAGCTTTCCATTTTGACTTGAATTGCAAACTCACATTAAAAAACATTAAGGATAATAAACTGGAAATTCAATTACCAGGCTTGAAGCCAGAACACCGCACACTCGATTTGGATTTGCATCTTAACTTATAGCTTGTTCTTGCCAATATTACTTACAATTCAGACCTTTGCTCATGGTATGAAAGCACTTAGTGCACAGATGATTTCTCACCAAGTGCTTTTTGATGGACCTGCCCAAATGTCGATTTGGGTATGAGTTTAAAATAGGAGGACATTTAAAATATTTCTCCCTTTTCTTTTTATATTTTTATTATTGAACTTTGAGAATCCATAGAATTATATGACAATGGTTTCAAATTTCTATACGAAATTGTGTCTCCTCTTGGATACCAATCAAGGTTTCTGTTTGGCTTATAATCGAATTTGTTTATAAGACACTCATGTTGGGTTGCTGGACACCTGCCCCTATGAGGATGAATCCTAATAGAGGGGTTGGGGGAAAATTGAGGAGATAGGTTTTAGCCTTGCCAAAGAAAGCAGTTATAAGGTCATGAATTTTTGGCTTGCCTTGATTCTTTTAATAATTCAGGTGTCCAGATGAGGGCTTCCATGAATATGGATAAATGATCCTCAAGATGAATCTTTTCAATTCCTTTTTGAAGAGTGACATGACTTAGTCATGAAGGGCGTAGGCAATATCAACTGTGTTATTCACATTCCCTAGGTGTGAATCCATGCTCCATCATTTATCAGCTATGTGACTACGAACAGGTTACTTCAAACTTTCTGTGCCTCAGTTTTCTCATCTGTAAAAGTGGGATGAAGGTGAGAGTACCTATATTTTAGGGTCGTGTCATGATAAAGCATTAACAATGCTTGTAAAGCTCTTAGAATAATGCTTGGCAATAGTAAGCACTCAGTGAACATTAATCTTTATTATTATGAGGTGTGATTCACCAAAGACATACAGGGATCGCCAATGGTTCTGCTTGGTGTAGAGAAAACAGTGGTTTCTCTTTGGATGCCTCCCAGGATTTTGGCTTCTGTCTAGAGCAGTGAATCCCAATCTTGGATGCAATTGCTATCACCTGGTGTCAAGGTATAATTTTCAGAATTTGAAAACTGGATCCTCATATAAATAAAGGGTGAGTACTAGCCAAAAATTTATTCAATTCATTAATGAAAGAACCAACAGGCAAAGTTCAAAGAGAATTAGAAAGGCCAAATAGGTGTTCAGTCAAGGTTGACAACCACTGGTCTTTAAGTTTCCCACATTTCCTAGCTGCGTTCTATATTATATACAGTGTCAAGAACATGGTATATATCCTCAATATTAAGGACATTATAAAGTTAATAAATTAAACAAGCACAGATTGTTTTGGAATGGCTGGTGTTGGAATGGATGGAGGCATCTGGCCAGCCATCAATAAAGGTGGGAGCTTCCACAAGGGATGGCCACTCACTCCATCCTCAGTTTCCGGCAGACAGCAAAGAATTCTCTAGTTAATATTCCTTCATGTCTGGTGCACTGTTTACACAACTGAACCCAATTTACAGGTCTCTTGAATGTGTAAACTATCTCCTCATTCCTACCTGTTCTAGGTAAATCTTTTAAAATGCATATATTCTTTCCTCTCAGTCATTAGCAGAAGTCTTCTTATCACAAGATAAAAGTCATTCTTTTTGGCTTTTATTTTACTCTCACAGCTTCAGTGGCTGTTGAAACAACTGTGCTGCTGCTGCTAAGTTGCTTCAGTCGTGTCCAACTCTGTGCAACCCCATAGACGGCAGCCTACCAGGCTCCCCCGTCCCTGGGAGTGAGTTGCCATTTCCTTCTCCAATGCATGAAAGTGAAAAGTGAAAGTGAACTCAGTTGTTTTCAACTCCAGGATTCTCATCTCTTCCTCTCAAGGTGATGCTTCCAGTATGGTAGTGCTGCTGGTAGCAAGTAAGATGGGAGAAGGCAATGGCACCCCACTCCAGTACTCTTGCCTGGGAAATCCCATAGATGGAGGAGCCTGGTGGGCTGCAGTCCATGGGGTCACTAGGAGTCCGACACGGCTGAGCGACTTCACTTTCACTTTTCACTTTCATGCATTGGAGAAGGAAATGGCAACCCACTCCAGTGTTCTTGCCTGGAGAATCCCAGGGACAGAGGAGCCTGGTGGGCTGAAGTCTGTGGGGTCGCACAGAGTCAGACACGACTGACGTGACTTAGCAGCAGCAAGTAAGATGGATGATTCGGGAGGTGGGCTTCTCAGCTACCATTTCCTCACTGTGATCTCTTTTAAGGAGCCATCAGTCTTTCCATTTGGTTTTATTTCATTCTCCCTACCCTTCATGCTTTTGTTTGTGCATTCTATGATGGGGGTGGAAATGATCTTCACTACTATCACCAAAATTATTTTGTGGAAGGAAGCTGCATGATATGAAAAAATAATGGCAGTAAGTGCTAGAATTCAAGATGAGACTGAAAACACAGAAGTTGGCTGGGACTTGAGCAAAATAAGATGATGGGTGAACTTTTCTACCTGAGACAGAGCAAGACATTTGTTTCTGTTCCTGTGAGGGAAGAGGAGTGACCAGACAAGGTGAGGGTAGAAGTTTGGGCAGCTATATGAGGTGAAGGGCCAGAGTAAAACCTCTGGTGGCAGGGAGGCTGCAAAGACATTTAAGAACAGGCTGACTTTGTCTGAAGCTCTTGACATTGCTGTGATATGAGACCTACCTCTTTGCAACCCTGTTCCCCAAGTCTTCAGGAAAGTCTATTTCACACATGTGTATCTAGGAAAGATACGTGTACACATGTCAATTATAAAAAAAAAAATCATGAAATTTTATGTTTAGATCAAGGTAACAGAGTCAACATGCATAGCCAAAGCCAGAAGGAAACTGTGGTTATGGAAATCTTGGGGAGGACTATGAATATACTGAGGTTCTGACATGGGGTTCAAGGCCATATCACGTGTCCCACGAGTAGAATTAAAGTGAACTCACTCTTCCTGCAATGATTTAATGGGAAGATGAAGAATGAATGGGTTGCTGTACTGTGTAGGATCTCAAAATCACTCCAATGTGCCTCATCAGAGGGCTGAAGTCATGAAGATGAGAGATACGTACAAAAAGATAGACCTTAACACCAGGGAAAATCAAAGTGTCTTAAAAGTGCAAAGATAGGAATGTTGGTTCAGAGTGAAATGGGATCTCATCTGATTAGGGCAACTATCACAGGTCTAATGGAGGAGATAGTATCTAAGGTAAAGTTTGAAAACTGGATAGAATTTAGATATAGAGAGAAACATTATATCCTTTGTCAACATTACTTTGCTGACAAAGGCCCATATAGTCAAAGCTGGCTTTTCCAGTAGTCATGTATGGATGTGAGAGTTGGATAAAGAAGGGTGAATGCCGAAGATTTGATGCTTTTGAATTGTGGTGTTGGAGAAGACTCTTGAGAGTCCAAGAACTCCAAGGACTGCAAGGAGATTAAACCAATCAATCCTAAAGGAAATCAACCCTGAATATTCATTGGAAGGACTGATGCTGAAGCTCCAATACTTTGGCCACTTGATGCAAAGAGATGACTAATTGGAAAAGACTTTGATGTTGAGAAAGATTGACGGCAGGAGGAGAAGGTGATGACAGAGGGCGAGATGGTTGGATGGCATCATCAACTCAATGGGCATGAGTTTGAGCAAGCTCTGGGAGATGGTGAAGGACAGGGAAGCCTGGCATGCTGCAGTCCACGGGGTCACAAAGAGTTGAACACAAGTGACTGAGCAACAACAACAACAGCAATAAAGAGGAAGGAATTATAATAATAATCAATCCCATTAGAGAAAATATATCCATGCAATCCTGACTCCCATCAAGATACACAATATGTTTATTACCTTAAACTGTTTCCTGATGACCCTATCCAAGCAACACCCCATAACACTTCACTATGGGCAACTGACTTCTCTCACCAGAAGTTAGGTTTGCCCATTGTGCTAAGTATTCATTTGCATTATCTTATTAGATCCTTGCAATAGTCTTTCAATGTAAGAGACTGTTGCCACTGTACACATGAGGGAACAGCTTGGTTTACTGAGTAATTTGCTGCAAATCACTCAGCTAGAAAATGACAGAGCTAGAACTTGAACCCAAGGATAATTCCAAAGCCCAAACTCTCATCCAGTACACAAAGGGAATAACATGAAAAATAAGAGGAAAATTGTAGTATATGTATGGTCAATAGTGAGTAGTTTGAATGTGGTGTAACGTATATGAAGGAAAATATAGGGATTCTATATCTTGAATTCTGTTTTAATGGATCTCTTTTCTACCCAGACAAAGAGTTGTGTATAATCCTCTAATAGTCTAATAACTCTGACCCCTGAACCTGCAGGTTTAAATCACCTTCTAAATGATTTTTACACGTCAAAGAATGTCCTCTTTATGAGGAAGAGAACAACTCCCAGGTGGCCCTGTGAAAAATTGTGTTGACTTCATAGTATTTGCTGTTATTTATATACATATGCATGTACACATTTGTACGGAAATAAATACACGTTGTACACACGGGCATCTGGGCTGAAGTATGCAGCCAAGTGTCAGCACATTATCAGATTTAAATTAGCTGCCAGACTATTAATAGCTCTGGTTTTCCAGTTTCTAAAATAAAAGATCCCAGAACAGCTGGACTGAAATCTGAAGCAGAATGGGAGAATACAGCCCTGTAAGCAGTAGTAGTCTGTCTCCAACTGCTGAAGACAGTTTGTGGCTTCATAGATTGTGGAGACGCCTGTAAAAGAACCCTTGAAATGCCAAGTGCTTTTTAAAAAACAGAATAATTCCCATCCGGTGAAAGGGATTGATTCTGCATTATCAATCATGATGTTTTGAAGACCTGTCTGACATTCTGTTAAAGGTTGAAAGCAGAGCTGAATCCAGGAGCATACAGGGTGCATATTAGCCACATGGTTTAGTTGAAAGGCAGGATGCAGGCCTCCACCTACCCACCAGGATTTCCCTCTAACCAGTGTATCATTTCAGGGATCCCACCGTTGAAAGTTTGGACTTTTGAGCTTCCCTGGTGGCTCAGTGGATGGGAATCAGCTTGCCAATGTAGGAGAAATGGGTTCGATCCCTGATCTGGGAAGATCCCACATGCTGCGGAGCAGCTCGGCCTGAATGTCACGGCTGTTGAGCCCGTGCTCTCTGTGCCCAGAAACAGCAGCTACTGAAGCCTGCACACCCAAGAGCCTGTGCTCCACAACAAGGAAAGCTACCACAGTGAAAAGCCTGCCCACTGCAGCTGGAGAGGAGCCCTGCTCTCTGAAACCAAAGAAAAGCCTGCGCAGCAACAAAGACCCAGCACAGCCACAGACTGATTAATTAATTAATTTTAGAAAAGTCTGGACTTTTAAAATGCAGTGCCTTTCCCAGTCCAGTCAAATTTCTTCTCTAGACTTGGCTCCTGCTGTCCATTCCTTTCTTTAGTTCGTGCTGTTCATCTAGTCCATGCATCCTTCCTTCCTAGTCCCGCCTCACACATCATCTCAAACAGCTCCACCCCATGAAATATACCAAGACACTCTTCCACTGACTCCCCATCCAAGCAGAGTGAATAATCGTGCCTCCCTGTGTTCCTACAGCACTTTGTTTCGAATCTGCAGCACAAAGTATCCCGTCCTTGAGGGAGCACCTACCTCCTTGTGGCCTTAAAGTGTGATCCTGGGACCAGCAGCTTTGGTTTCACCTGGAAGCTTATTAGAAAATCGAGATATTAGTCTCTGTCCCAGATATACTGTATCAGAAACTCATTTTAACAGTATGCTCAGGTAGATTCATATAAACGTTAATGTGTGATGGCAGAGCCCTGGACGACAGAGAACACAGCTTAGGGAGCCTGCCCTCAAAAGTTTGGGGTTCATTTTGTCTGACCTGTTGACTGTGCTTGTATTGGTTTATCTGGCGATTTAACTATTGAACATCTTCCTAACTTTTAGTCGAAACTGGACTGTGAACTCTTAGAGCAAAAGGAAGACTTATAAGTGTTTGTCTTTCTAGTCTCACTTTCATGTTGGCACTCAATAAGTATTTTTTGTTGATTGTCCATGCTTGCCTTGCAGTGGAGCAGAAGCCGAAGGCTTGGTGGATGCTTGATGAGTATCTGATTGACAATAGGCCCAAAGGGGATTTAGCATGATAGGGGAGACATTTGAATGGGGACTGCAATCTTGGTTCAGCCTTTAATGGTGTTGATTTTGAGCCCCTGTCTTAAAGCCCTAGAATCCACTTGCGTTGCCAGGCATAGCCACTGGGGGACAGTCTCCCATGGAATCTGGATCTGCAAGCTGATGGCTCTTCATGTAGATGAAGAGAGCTTTGAATTTAATTTTAGAGAAGATTTTAGTCTCTGTTTTCCCAGAAAATTGTATCTGAAGATGAGGGAAAGTCCATATTTTGAAATCATTTAGAGGAGAGTTGCTCCCATGGTCATTACACAGTCTTCTTGAGAGAGTGTTTTCAGGCCTGATAGTCTGATCTGTAAAATGGTAATTGTATGTTTCCCTCTACCATTGTTCATTTTGAACTTGAATAAATCTGAGGAGAGGTAGCCCTATAATGATAAAGGTAACTACTAGAAATATGGAGAAGGAAATGGTAACACCCTCCAATATTCTTGCCTGGAAAATTCCAAGAATGGAGGAGCCTGGTGGGCTACAATCCATAGGGTTGCAAAAAGTCCGACCAACTAAGCGACTTCATTTTCACTAGAAATATGGTGGTTTAGTCGCTAAGTCATGTCTGACACTTGCTACCCCATGGACTGTATGTAGCTTGCCAACTCCTCTGACCATGGGATTTCCCAGGCAAGAATATTGGAGTGGGTTGCCGTTCCTTCTCCAGGGGATCTTTCCAACCCAGGAACTGAATCCAGCTCTCCTGCACTGTAGGCAGATTCTTTACCAATGGAGCCACAAGGGAAGCCCATAAGTATAACAACAAAAGAATTTAAATATATGTCAAACTCGAGAGCATTAACACTAGGCTAATAAATAATACTTTATGCTTGAGAGCATGGTTCTTGCAAGCTGCTCAAAGCACTTCACATGGATTATTGGAACTGTTAATATCATTTTATGGATAGGGGAGCAGAAGTCCAGGGTGGGGCTGGCTGACTGAAATCCCAATGTTCTAGCTAGAGCTGAGCATCACAACTGGACCTCACCTTCTCAGTATGGCCTTTTCTCCACCAACAAATACGCAGAGTATTCCTTTTGATCTCCAGCCTGGTTGATAAAAGCTGTCTTCCTTCTGAAATATGTGTATATTTACTAGATTGCTGCATATTTATGTGCCTCATATGAGACATGTGATTTCCTGAAACCTGCACATAAACAATGATAATTGAAAATGGACAGTGTGCTTTGGCAGATTTGAAATGCTGTAATACTTCATATAAGTCCAAATGCTTCCTGTGATGAGCAGCCTTCACTTACTTGAAATCGGGACCCATGATTAACTGGCAATTGACTGGTGATAATTATGGCGCATATCCTGTAAATTTCTCTACTGATGGAACCCCGGGCAGGTCTGAGGCCAGGTCTGTGGCATGGTTGAGTTTGGAAACAGGGGCCAGAACCTAATGCTCTTGCTCCCCAGCCCGCCTCTGCTGCCTAGTTCCTGGCAGCCCCAGTTGCTTATATTTCAAACTTCATTTCCATCTCAATGAGTTTATGTCCAATGTGATTGTACCTTCCCCAGGCAGGGCCCATCCACCAACCTTGCTCTTTTATCTCCCCCTCGGCTTCTTACATCGCAGGACTTGTACCTCCTTATGATCTGCTGAACATTAATATTCACTAACTTGCTCCAGGGAGCTACGCTTCACCGAGCGCATTTTCACCTGAAAGGAGATGTTTAATATAAACATTTGGTTAATATTCTGTACATTTGAAAGTATTTTATCAGCATCAGTGTAGGACCAAAAGTCATTTAAATTCAATGGGAACTGATTATGCGCCAAGAATCGGTCCTTTCCAAAAGAGTGTGTTTTTCCCCCTGCTATAATGTATACATTATAAAACTCACTTACACGGTTGATGGGAACACTTTGTGGACAAACCAGCAGCCCTGCATTTCATCTGACTGAGTATTCATCAGCTCTGTAGCGAGTGTTAAATGGAGGAAAATATTATACAATATTGCTTTAAAAACTGTCTAAATATAATTATCAGCATCTTTGGAGTGATAATAATTATCATAACAAGAGCTCATCAGAGGAAACACACAGTTTGATGAGGATCCTCTATTCCTGAGTCCCTGCCCCCTTGCAGAGAGAAGATGTAATTCTCTCTCTCTTTTTTATTTTTTTTGCCTTCCTAAAGATCCCTGGATTTCTGAACTCTTCTTCTGGTCCCTCTACAACTTTTCTTTATGTGTATCTCTGTGAAACTCATTATCCCAAAGAACAGTTAGGTAGACAATATAAACAGCTCCAAGAAGGAGTGAAACAGATGAATGGAAGACGCATTCCTAGATGGTTACTGAGGTTTGTTATCCAAACTTTTGGATAACATCTTCATGAAAATAGCCATTACTGTCTGCTTGAGGCACCTGTTGGATACTGATTTTTCGTTAAACATTTTTCTATTGCGAATATACTTTACTGAGGAGTAAAATGTGTGTGTGTGTGTGTACATACAGCAAATACAATTCTACGTGGCCACCATCCAGCTCAAGCACCCATATGTGCCTTCTTGACAACGACACTCCTTACTCCATAGAGTTAACTGCGTCTTCAAGTTTAGCTGGAGTTGGTTCATGTTCAGTGCTATATAACGTTTTTTTTGATGTATGGATTTGCTTCTCCACTCTAGTACTGACAGCCTCGGTGCTACTCCAGGCAATGTTGTTATGAGCATTCTCATTGGTGTGCACACACAAGTGTATCTTGGAAACACATACTGTAGAGGATGACTGTCGGATCATAATATTTGCTTTTCTTCAATTTTATTGAGGCATGTCTAGCTATTTTCCAAAGTGGGGTTACATTCCTTCCAGCGACATAAGAGTTCTGGATGCTTCACATCTTCATCAATACTTGGTGTTGCCAGATTTCAATTTGAGCCAGTCTGGTGGATGGGTAGTGGTATGTTCCTATAGTTTTAATTTGCATGTCTCTGATTATGAATGAGATTGGGCTTGTTTTTGATTTGTTGGTTGCTTGGCATTCTCTTGTGAAGCATCTTTGCCCATTTGTTTAGTGTGTTATCTGTCTTTTCCTTATTGATTTGATGCTCTGATAAATGAAAGCCCTATCATGGTGTCTATTTAGAAAGTGCATAGCAACATGATCTGGTGCTTTGACATAATTGAACTACCATAAAGACAACAAATTCATGTAGATCGCCTAGGTTGGGGCCATATCTCTTAGTGTTAAAAGTTCTTTTTACATGGTTGGGTTGTTTTGGAAGGGCTCTGGCTCCTTCAGGAGTTACTTTGATCACTGCAGCAGGAATCTAACAATGTGTAGCTTGGAGTTCCAGAAAAAAATAAACTCCTCTATCAGTCAACAGTCAATTTACTCACAGGACACTGGAAGAATACCAAAAACTAATCCCTTGGACATTTAAAATGCTCATTTGTGTTCTGACAGAGGACATAGTCATGCCCTAATTGGCAACATAACATTGAGTCAGACAAAGATGAAATTTTTTAAGGAGGGAGAGTTTGGGCAAGATATGACCAACTTACCCTTCGAGATGTTGCTTCAAAGAGTCCAGGCACCTTCCAACACTTAAGACTCACTTAAGACTCCAGTACTCTTGCCTGGACAATCCCAAGGACGGAGGAGCCTGGTGGGCTGCAGTCCATGGGGTCGCTAAGAGTCGGACACGACTGAGCGACTTCCCTTTCACTTTCCACTTTCATCCACTGGAGAAGGAAATGGCAACCCACTGCAGTGTTCTTGCCTGAGAATCCCAGGGACGGGGGAGCCTGGTGGGCTGCCGTCTGTGGGGTCGCACAGAGTCGGACACGACTGAAGCGACTTAGCAGCAGCAGCAGGACTTATCTCCTGTGACTAAACACTTCTCGTTTCCACTTGTGGTCCTAGAATTCACATATTCCTTCGGCATGTCTCAAGTTCCAGCTCCCTAAGACAGGACGTTGGTTGTACCAGTTGCCCCTCTAAAATATATGTCCCTTGTTGGCAATACATCCTTTCCAGATTACCTCATAGGCCATTTTTCAATAGATGAGTACTTTATTTGGGTTAGGAGTGATTTGTAAGAATCTCTTGTAAATGTGTTTGATTAGAGACCTTGGCCATGGTATATTTTTAGGGTCAGGCCCAGAACCGAGGCTCATAAGACAACTTAGTGCTAACTGGCATCTTGGGATAGGTGAGGCTACATGGCCCACCTCTGCTCATTTGCCCTTTTGTAATGGAATCAGTTGACTTGAAGATGAACATATGGCAACTCTGCCATCACAACATAGAAACCATTTACTCGGCCATGGCAACCGAAGAATGAATGCACATTTATGGCGCGGATTTATTCAGTAAATGCACAGCATCTAGGAGGGTTTTTCCTTTTCCTCCTCCCTTCCTCTACTCACCCCACCCCCCACCCCCACACTGGGAAGAGCAGCAGGGAATTAAGTCTTTTTCTTCAGACATACTTCTCATATCCTTCTGTGGAGAGGGGCACTGGGATTTCCCACATATCTTGTTTTCCTTCATGTCTGCAGCAACTTCTTAATGGGGACCCGTTTCATTTCGATTCCATCCCTCACTGCATTGGATCCAATTCAGTTTTCTCCCAAAGATCTTTGAAACTGATTCACCAATCTGTTGTTCATAAGTTTTACACCTGAGGGATAGCACTGGATTGGATGAAAGGTCTTAACACATCTGACATCAACAGACTAAATAATTTGACTCAATGGTGATGAGAAAATCAGAGGGTTGCATTCTGCTTGGGCTGTAAGGAACATTTCTTAGTTTTGTTCCAATGTTCATCTTGGTTTATTCCCCCCTTTCTCAGCCCTGTAGGGTAATTGCATCTTACTGTCTATATCAAAGCAGTTCCATCACATAAATGGTTGGAGAGGGAAGGGGAAAAAAGGATATTTTCTGTGAAAAAGCATTGCCAGGGGCTGTTTCTTCAGACTTCATATAACATTATTCCAAGAAAAACCAAGCCAAACAGTTGAAAGAAGCAATAACTGGGATTAGGAGCCATGAAAAGTTTGGTTTCGGCTTCAGCTTCTGTCCTGCTTTTGCTGTCTGCAGCCCCTCAAATGGAGCAGGATTGAACAGACTGCAGTTCGAAGGACCTTTCTGCGTGAAACCCATGTTCCCTTCACTCTCGGCAGTGTGTTGTTTTCTCTGTGGCGTGCTCATTCATTAGCATTTTAATTTAGCTTCATATGGCACTGTTCTGCAGATGGATTTGCTTTCTTGCTTTTGTTTATTGTACGAATGACAAACATGAGGGCATTTTCATGATGTGAAAAAATGCCGTGAAGTTGTGAAAATGAGGTGACTTCTCCTTGCCAAGCCCCAAGGAATGCTAAAGCGGGGATGGCTCTGGCAGAGAACTGCACATGTTCCCATACTGAAATGTGCAGGGGCCTAGATCTAATCGAAATGAGAAGTTCTGGCGAAGGCCTAGGCACTCAGACCTGACCTGCACGTCTCTCTGATAAATGGGATGTGGCTTGTCCAGTTCTTCAGGAAGTCACTCAGTCCTCTCTTTAATAGGGACACCTCCTACTTTATGTGGAGTCGGAACAGTACTTGGAAATCAGACACATACTGCTTTGTGGGCCTAGTGGTGAGTTGATAGTCTGTTCATTCTTGTGAAACTCTTTTTGGACATCGAAGGACTTCTGTTTTCTGAATCCATTAGTGCCCGAGGTCTGTAAATTCTTACATCTACCTGGTACTCCCCAAGGACTCATTTACGGATTTAATCTAAACTAAACAACATCCTCGTTGTTGTTGTTGTTCAGTTACTCAGTTGTATTCAACTTTTTGTAACCCCATGGACTGCAGCATGTCAGGCTTCCCTGTCCTTCACTATCTCCTGAAGTCTGCTTAAACTCCTGTCTGTTGAGTCAGAGATGCCACCCAACCATCTCATCTTCTTTTGGCCCCTTCTCCTCATGCCCTCAATCTTTCCCAGCATCAGAGTCTTTTCCAATGAGTCACCTCTTCCCATCAGGTGGCCAAAGTATTGGAGCTTCAGCTTCAATATCAGTCCTTCCAATGAATATTCAGGGTTGATTTCCTTTAGGACTGACTGGTTTTATCTCCATGCAGTCCAAGGGACTCTCAAGAGTCTTCTCAGGAAAATGACAGTTTTGGGGACAGGAAACATAAGAAATTGTCCTCAAAAAGTTGTCTCTTCTCTGTATACTGGACATTTCTAAGCACTTGCCTTTTGTTTAGCATTTGTTGAGCCTTCATCATTATTTTAATTACTATTAAAATTGATTATGTGCCCAGTAATTTGCAGGACCTTAAGGTGGTAAAGGAAAAATCCTGTGTACCACCTGCCTGTGTCACAATAGATTAAGCATCACAGTGGCTACTAATCAGTCAGCAGCGGGTGGGGCTTGGGAGCCAGAGTATAAAGTGGGGGACCCGAACTCCATCAATCAAGAAGAGGCTAATCCGGAAAGGTAGATTACAAGGCTGAGATGGACGGGGAAGTGGGTAGTTGAGAAAAATCTCTATTTGGGGCTTTTTATCAGCTAATGGTGTTGGTAGGAAAGAGAATTGAGTGGATGGTTATAAATTTTCAGAATCAAGAAAATCTTGTGTCATCTGGGAGTCACAGTTGATTATGAAGATAATGGGCTATGGTACGAGGTACCTAAAGAGTATGCCGAATCAGTGTGGTTCCTGTCAGCTTTTAATATTTCTGGGCACTCAGAAAAATTTAATCATTAAGTTGCCACTTTTATCTATACACATGTGCATGTGTGCACAGTATATCATTCAGTCGAGGCGGTTTAGGTGACTGTAGGACCTTACTGTATGTTGTTCTGTCCTTGCCGTCTGTCCCAATTATAGCTAAGCTCAGCAATAGCTTCTTTATAAACCTACGGAGTTTCAGGTTTTCTGCTCTTTGGCCTGTATAATCTTTGTGTTTTACATTTTTAGCCCTTTAAAAAATGTCATTCTTTTCCCAGGGTTCTTCTGATCATTGGGTCAGAAGCATCCGAGTTCTTGTCATCAGTTGTCCTTCAGCCATGCTGGCACTAGCAGTTTAAGAATATCATAATCCCAGAGTGATATAAAGACCTTTCCAAGGAAGATGAGATACCCAGAGGCCGTAAAGGAAAATTCTGAAGGATTTGACCACGTTAAAATGAAAAGCTTCAGTTCAGCAAAACACCAGAAACAAATTCAAAAGATAAAATACACACCGGAGAAGCCCATTCTCTCCACACATCTGACAGTTCACAAAGAGCAGCTGCAGTCCAACTTGAAAAATGAACAAAATGATAGGAAAATGGGCAATGTACACTAAGAGGCGACTATACAAGAAGAAATAGGAGTGCCCGATCAACCAGCAAAAGTCTGTTCCATCTTAATAAAGGGTGAAGAAAAAAGCTAAGTTAAGATGAAAATTTATTGAAGATGAAAATGACACTCCTACCATAGATAAAAACATTGTTGGCAAGGAAGTGGGTCATTAGGCAGACTCCTGTGGGTATCCAGGAAGAGGGGGGATGGTGGGAAGCCAGTAAGAATGGTAAACAGCATCCTCAGCTTAAGCAATGCCTGAGTTTATGGTCCAGAATCTGAGTAGAGGTCCAAGAAGGTGAAGGCTCCCCTTGAGTCATGGGCCCCACGTCTATATTAAGTTCAAACAAAGAGTGGCACATCTTGGTGGTGGTGTTGAGTCGCTAAATCATGTCCGACTCTTTGTGACCCCATGGACTGCAGCACACCAGGCTTCCCTGTCCTTCCCTATCTCCCGGAATTTGCTCCAATTCATGTCCATTGGGTGAGTCAGTGATGCCATCCAACCATCTCATCCTCTCTGTCCCCTTGTCCTCCAAGTTCTTTAACAGTATTACAGTGTTCATCTGATTAGATTTTTCCTTTGTGCCTTTTCCTGGCTAGAATTTTTAATCCTTGTTGTTCATTACCAGAATGTCTCGGTATTTACCCAGGATATGGACAGTCCTTTCTAGCCTCAGTTTGGTCTTTCTTTCCTTTAATTCAGCAATGTTTTCTTTTATGATGGCTAATTTCTCCATTTCTGTCCTCCCTCCCTACGCTAGAGGCTACTGGTTACTTATATGTTAGATATCTTTGTTATTGTGCCATGGATTTCCTTTTTATTATACCATGTCTGCCATCACTTTTTATTTTGTGCCAAAGATTTTTGTCCCCTGGAGAACATCTGGCAGTTGTCAAATGCTAGAGACAAGCTACTGGAATCTAATGCGTAGAGGCCAAGGATGCTGCTGAACATTCTACCATGCACAAGACAGCCACTGTCACAACAAAGAATTGTCCCATCCAAAATTTCAAAAGTGAGGTTGAGAAACCCCATTTGAGGGTCAAGGCTGGATTCTGATAAGTCTTTAATTTCATATCATTTCAAATGATCGTGGGAAAAAAACCCAGAACTTAATCAGAAGCAGGATGTAAATTTCCTCCTATAGGTAATATTTTTGATACTAATATTAATGTTGGGAGCATTTGGAAGCATATATATGAATAGATGTAGGAATATGGGCTTTGCTGGTGGCTCAAACAGTAAAGAATCTACCTGCAGTGCAGGAGACCCAGGTTCAATCCCTGGAGAAGAAAAAGGCAGTCCACTCCATTATTCTGGCCTGGAGAATTCCACAGACAGAGGAACCTGACGGGCGACAGTACAAAAGGTCTCAAAGAGTTGGACATGACTGAGCAACTAACACTACCACATTTTTCGTAGGACTATCTGAAGCACTAAGCCAGAGAGATGTCCTTATACATCTAGCTGATAATTTAATTAATAATGAATCTTGATTAAAATTTAGTTATTCAACATGCTAAGGGATTGTACTATTTGTTTGGATTATATTTTCTAATTAATGATTCAAAATACTTTTGTTTCAATCTTCGTCTTCCAAAAAGATGGCATTTTCTGACTGAGGTTTTGAAGTTTCTCTGGATTCTTAAGCAAGTTGAAAAATCCAGAAATGACATGTAAAAGCTGAAATCCCACATACATTTAGGAGGAGAGAATTTTTGGTTATTAACATAAATTTTTCTAGCTACAAGACTGGAATAAAATGATACTGAACACAATAAGTTTTCTAAAAGTGATTTTAAAAGAAGTTTATATTAAGCCATATTGAACTCCAGTTAGTTATTCATCATCTGAAATTTTTATTTAGCGTTCAAATCACATGTGTACATTGTTCTTATCAGGATGTAGAAATTCCACAGAGACTAACTGATCCAGACTCACTTTATCTCTTTTTCCCATAAATAAACATATTTGAGTGTCTGCTGTTCTAATTGTTTGCAAATTCATTTGCATGATTTCCTTCAATTTTTCATAGGACTTACAAAATTAATTACTTGATCTCAGTAATAATAACCATCCTGTCTCCTATGAATCCATTAGTGCCCGAGGTCTGTAAATTCTTACATCTACCTGGTACTCCCCAAGGACTCATTTACGGATTTAATCTCAACTAAACAATGTCCTCGTTGTTGTTGTTCAGTTACTCAGTTGTATTCAACTCTTTGTAACCCCATGGAATGCCGCATGCCAGGCTTCCCTGTCCTTCACTATCTCCTGAGGTTTGCTTAAACTCCTGTCTGTTGAGTCAGTGATGCCACCCAACCATCTCATCATCTTTTGGCCCCTTCTCCTCATGCCCTCAATCTTTCCCAGGATCAGAGTCTTTTCCAATGAGTCAGCTCTTCCCATCAGGTGGCCAAAGTATTGGAGCTTCAGCTTCAATATCAGTCCTTCCAATGAATATTCAGGGTTGATTTCCTTTAGGACTGACTGGTTTTATCTCCATGCAGTCCAAGGGACTCTCAGGAGTCTTCTCAGGAAAATGAGAGTTTTGGGGACAGGAAACATAAGAAATTGTCCTCAAAAAGTTGTCTCTTCTCTGTATACTGGACTAAAGATTCGTGAACGGAAAACAAATCGTAAACAACTCGGAAGTAGTAATAATATTAATGATAATTTTAACTAATACACGGGTCATTAAACGTCCTGGAATTCCACCATTTCCTTTTTAGGTATGTACCACCTGCCTGTGTCACAATAGATTAAGCATCACAGTGGCTACTAATCAGTCAGCAACGGGTGGGGCTTGGGAGCCAAAGTATAAAGTGGGGGACCCGAGCTCCATCAATCAAGAAGAGGCTAATCCGGAAAGGTAGATTACAAGGCTGAGATGGGCGGGGAAATGGGTAGTTGAGAAAAATCTCTATTTGGGGCTTTTTATCAGCTAATGGTGTTGGTAGGAAAGAGAATTGAGTGGATGGTTATAAATTTTCAGAATCAAGAAAATCTTGTGTCATCTGGGAGTCACAGTTGATTATGAAGATAATGGGCTATGGTACGAGGTACCTANTGGGTAGTTGAGAAAAATCTCTATTTGGGGCTTTTTATCAGCTAATGGTGTTGGTAGGAAAGAGAATTGAGTGGATGGTTATAAATTTTCAGAATCAAGAAAATCTTGTGTCATCTGGGAGTCACAGTTGATTATGAAGATAATGGGCTATGGTACGAGGTACCTAAAGAGTATGCCGAATCAGTGTGGTTCCTGTCAGCTTTTAATATTTCTGGGCACTCAGAAAAATTTAATCATTAAGTTGCCACTTTTATCTATACACATGTGCATGTGTGCACAGTATATCATTCAGTCGAGGCGGTTTAGGTGACTGTAGGACCTTACTGTATGTTGTTCTGTCCTTGCCGTCTGTCCCAATTATAGCTAAGCTCAGCAATAGCTTCTTTATAAACCTACGGAGTTTCAGGTTTTCTGCTCTTTGGCCTGTATAATCTTTGTGTTTTACATTTTTAGCCCTTTAAAAAATGTCATTCTTTTCCCAGGGTTCTTCTGATCATTGGGTCAGAAGCATCCGAGTTCTTGTCATCAGTTGTCCTTCAGCCATGCTGGCACTAGCAGTTTAAGAATATCATAATCCCAGAGTGATATAAAGACCTTTCCAAGGAAGATGAGATACCCAGAGGCCGTAAAGGAAAATTCTGAAGGATTTGACCACGTTAAAATGAAAAGCTTCAGTTCAGCAAAACACCAGAAACAAATTCAAAAGATAAAATACACACCGGAGAAGCCCATTCTCTCCACACATCTGACAGTTCACAAAGAGCAGCTGCAGTCCAACTTGAAAAATGAACAAAATGATAGGAAAATGGGCAATGTACACTAAGAGGCGACTATACAAGAAGAAATAGGAGTGCCCGATCAACCAGCAAAAGTCTGTTCCATCTTAATAAAGGGTGAAGAAAAAAGCTAAGTTAAGATGAAAATTTATTGAAGATGAAAATGACACTCCTACCATAGATAAAAACATTGTTGGCAAGGAAGTGGGTCATTAGGCAGACTCCTGTGGGTATCCAGGAAGAGGGGGGATGGTGGGAAGCCAGTAAGAATGGTAAACAGCATCCTCAGCTTAAGCAATGCCTGAGTTTATGGTCCAGAATCTGAGTAGAGGTCCAAGAAGGTGAAGGCTCCCCTTGAGTCATGGGCCCCACGTCTATATTAAGTTCAAACAAAGAGTGGCACATCTTGGTGGTGGTGTTGAGTCGCTAAATCATGTCCGACTCTTTGTGACCCCATGGACTGCAGCACACCAGGCTTCCCTGTCCTTCCCTATCTCCCGGAATTTGCTCCAATTCATGTCCATTGGGTGAGTCAGTGATGCCATCCAACCATCTCATCCTCTCTGTCCCCTTGTCCTCCAAGTTCTTTAACAGTATTACAGTGTTCATCTGATTAGATTTTTCCTTTGTGCCTTTTCCTGGCTAGAATTTTTAATCCTTGTTGTTCATTACCAGAATGTCTCGGTATTTACCCAGGATATGGACAGTCCTTTCTAGCCTCAGTTTGGTCTTTCTTTCCTTTAATTCAGCAATGTTTTCTTTTATGATGGCTAATTTCTCCATTTCTGTCCTCCCTCCCTACGCTAGAGGCTACTGGTTACTTATATGTTAGATATCTTTGTTATTGTGCCATGGATTTCCTTTTTATTATACCATGTCTGCCATCACTTTTTATTTTGTGCCAAAGATTTTTGTCCCCTGGAGAACATCTGGCAGTTGTCAAATGCTAGAGACAAGCTACTGGAATCTAATGCGTAGAGGCCAAGGATGCTGCTGAACATTCTACCATGCACAAGACAGCCACTGTCACAACAAAGAATTGTCCCATCCAAAATTTCAAAAGTGAGGTTGAGAAACCCCATTTGAGGGTCAAGGCTGGATTCTGATAAGTCTTTAATTTCATATCATTTCAAATGATCGTGGGAAAAAAACCCAGAACTTAATCAGAAGCAGGATGTAAATTTCCTCCTATAGGTAATATTTTTGATACTAATATTAATGTTGGGAGCATTTGGAAGCATATATATGAATAGATGTAGGAATATGGGCTTTGCTGGTGGCTCAAACAGTAAAGAATCTACCTGCAGTGCAGGAGACCCAGGTTCAATCCCTGGAGAAGAAAAAGGCAGTCCACTCCATTATTCTGGCCTGGAGAATTCCACGGACAGAGGAACCTGACGGGCGACAGTACAAAAGGTCTCAAAGAGTTGGACATGACTGAGCAACTAACACTACCACATTTTTCGTAGGACTATCTGAAGCACTAAGCCAGAGAGATGTCCTTATACATCTAGCTGATAATTTAATTAATAATGAATCTTGATTAAAATTTAGTTATTCAACATGCTAAGGGATTGTACTATTTGTTTGGATTATATTTTCTAATTAATGGTTCAAAATACTTTTGTTTCAATCTTCGTCTTCCAAAAAGATGGCATTTTCTGACTGAGGTTTTGAAGTTTCTCTGGATTCTTAAGCAAGTTGAAAAATCCAGAAATGACATGTAAAAGCTGAAATCCCACATACATTTAGGAGGAGAGAATTTTTGGTTATTAACATAAATTTTTCTAGCTACAAGACTGGAATAAAATGATACTGAACACAATAAGTTTTCTAAAAGTGATTTTAAAAGAAGTTTATATTAAGCCATATTGAACTCCAGTTAGTTATTCATCATCTGAAATTTTTATTTAGCATTCAAATCACATGTGTACATTGTTCTTATCAGGATGTAGAAATTCCACAGAGACTAACTGATCCAGACTCACTTTATCTCTTTTTCCCATAAATAAACATATTTGAGTGTCTGCTGTTCTAATTGTTTGCAAATTCATTTGCATGATTTCCTTCAATTTTTCATAGGACTTACAAAATTAATTACTTGATCTCAGTAATAATAACCATCCTGTCTCCTCCTTTTCTGTATTAAGGCTAATTTAAAGGGAGGAATGAATTCAATAGAGTCTCATTGTTTACTCAAATTACACATGCATAATGAGATCTCAGTAGGAAAGGATGCTGAATGCCACCTTTGAGACTCAGTACCTTGGGGCAAAAATATAATAGTCTAACCACATAGTCATTAAGGCTTTCCAGATTATAGCCACTGGATGGCCAGACCTGTAGTTTCTAGGGTTCTTCTTAATTCTAAAATGCTAAAAAGCAGTTTCAGAGAAGGATGGGCAAAAACTTCAGGAGGCAGAAGTCCACAGTCATCACTACGGCTGTGATGTGTGTTGTGTAGGTTTTATAATTTCCAAAACTCATTCACTCTTTACACTTGACAAAATTATGATATCTTCAGTCTATTTTCCTTTTCTCTGGCCATCCTTGGTATTTCCCTAATATACCATAAAGGGTTGAAATTAAGAAAACTAACAGATACTATCATCTATGTAGACCAGGTTTTGGAGGCCATTTTCATTTCTTTCTCTCTCCCCTTCTCTCTAAGCTCAGCAGTTCTGTGGGATTGACCACAACAGTCTTAAATGAGATTTTTAAAAAATTTAAGTTATGTAGTTTTCATTTATATAGGTATTTAATCCAGAGACTCAACACATGGTCTCTTTGGAAGATGTAGCACTTTTTATTCAAGGTTAGTTGGATCACACCGCTTTGCTTACATCTAACCAGGTTCCAGGATGAATTTAAGGTGGTTTACAGAGATGCAAAATTAAAACCATGCTGTGTTTGTTTTACTACACTATTCAATGCAAGCAAAATAGCAGCCAGTGTGAAGAATCTTCTGGTCATTAATGGACACTGTTCGTAGTTGAAGGCTGTAACCACCAAGCCATTTGCTCAGTGTCTTCTGTGGGCTCAGCATTGTGTTGGACACTGTGGAAGATAAAGAAGACTACCTACGGGAATTGCCTGGAGGGCCAGTGGTTAGGACTTGGTGCTTTCACTGCAGGGACCCAGATTAGATTCTTGGTCAGAGAACTAAGATTCCTCAAGCTGTATGTAATGTGGACACAAGGGAAAAAAAGGAAGTAGGGAGCAATGTTACTTTATTAAAAAAAAAGAAAGAAAACATTACCTAACAGATATAGAAAACAGTACTTAGGAACATTTCCTAGGGAAACAGTTCAGTTCAGTTCAGTCACTCAGTCGTGTCCGACTCTTTGTGACCCCATGAATCGCAGCATGTCAGGTCTCCCTGTCCATCACCAACTCCTGGAGTTCACTCAGACACACATCCATCGAGTCAGTGATACCATCCAGCCATCTCATCCTCTGTCGTCCCCTTTTCCTCCTGCCACCAATCCCTCTCAGCATTAGAGTCTTTTCCCAATGAGTCAACTCTTCGCATGAGGTGGCCAAAGTACTGGAGTTTCAGCTTTAGCATCATTCCTTCCAAAGAAATCCCAGGGTTGATCTCCTTCAGAATGGACTGGTTGGATCTCCTTGCAGTCCAAGGGACTCTCAAGAGTCTTCTCCAACACCACAATTCAAAAGCATCAATTCTTCGGTGCCCAGCCTTCTTCACAGTCCAACTCTCAGTAGATAGGAACATTTCCCTTATCCAGAATATTTATCTAGAAAATAATCAAGAGACAGAAATTATATCTTTGATCAGCCCCAATAAAGAGATAGTACCTTTAGCCCTAAGCAGAGACCTGTTTACTTGGACTTTGCTTACAGACCTAACAAAGATGATTCTCTGATTTCCAAGCTTGTAGCACTTTTGGAGCAGTGAATTGGGAGGTGGTAGATTTCTATTGCAGGTGCGCAGATGGCTGAAAGCCGCTGCTAGTAGAAGAGAGATTTGATAAATCCCTCTTGAATGTGAGGGCCTTAAGTACCCAGTAATAAGGCACAATGCAATAATACACGGCAAAGATGTACTGCACCTTTGTGTGCATTACCTCTACTTTGTATGTAATGTAACACATGGCAATGATGCTTTAAAAGACATATATAAGATGTACCAAAAATGTGCTTGTTGCCAAAATTCTTACACTTTTATTTTTATTTTTTAAAGCTTGGGCCTAAGAAAGAACACACTCAGTTATCAGGAAAACAGCTACTCTGTTGGATTTATTTTCTGGATAGCTGAGATTTTAGCATTGCTAATGAGGCTAGACTAATAGTGAACAGCAAGTGACAGGATGTCATGTAATACTGGATTGTCTGCTATCTTTTTTGATAGATTTCAAGGGAAAGTAACTGAACACAAGCTCTAATGGTGAAATAAAGGTTAAGCATTAGTGCTTAGACCTTGTAGCTGGACTAGAACTTGAAGAGATGGTGGGGTTTCATGCAGATTAAATGTACAGTTAGTTTTAAAAATCTTTTCTGTCTGGCAAGTGGCCCAAGGAGATGAACTCCTTGGAAGTAAAGATTCCACAAGGGGCAGGTAGTTGTGCCAAAGCAAAATCTTCCATTTTCACTATTTTCTTATTTGGTTGGTGCAAAAGTAATTGTAGTTTTGCATTGTTGAAATTTGCCATTTGATATTGAAATACATTCTTAAATAAATGTGGTCATGTTATAAATCATTTTAATGCACATTTCTCACTTTATTGTTTTTGCTAATGACTTATTGCTTGCTGTTTATATTTATTTTAGACTATAGAAATGATCTTAAAAAGCAAATTCAAGCGATTCTTTTATTAGAGTTTAAAATGGGCCATAAAGTAGCAGAGACAACTCACAACATCAACAATGCATTTGGCCCAGGACCTGCTAATGAATGTACAGTGCAGTGGTGGTTCAAAAATGTACAGGAGATGAGAGCCTTGGAGATGAGAAGCATAGCGGCCAGCCATTGGAAGTTGACAACCACATGACAAATTGATGAAGAACTCACTGTCGACCATTCTATGGTCATTTGGCATTTGAAACTAGCTAAGTGGATACCCTGTGAACTGAGCAGAAATTTAAAAATACCATCGTTTCGAAGTGTCATCTTCTTACTCTACACAGCCACAATGAACCATTTCTCGATTGGATTGTGACGTGAAACAAAAAGTGGATTTTATCGGGACAACAGAGATAACCAGCTCAGTGGTTGGACCAAGAAGAAGCTCCAAAGCACTTCCAAAAGCCAAACTTGTACCAAAAAAGTTTATGGTCACTGTCTGGTGGTGTCCTGCCAGTTAGATCCACTACAGCTTTCTGAATCCTGGTGAAACCATTACATCTGAGAAATATGCTCAGCAGATCGATGAGATGCACCAAAAACTGCAACACCTGCAGCCACCATTGATCAGCAGAAAGGGTCCAGTTTTTCTCCTCGACAACGCCTGACCGCACATCACACAACCAATGCTTCAAAAGTTGAATGAACTGGGCCACAAAGTTTTGCATCATCTGCCATACTCACTGAGAAGGCAATGGCACCCCACTCCAGTACTCTTGCCTGGAAAATCCCATGGATGGAGGAGCCTGGTAGGCTGCAGTCCATGGGGTTGCAAAGAGTCGGACACGACTGAGCGACTTCACTTTCACTTTTCACTTTCATGCATTGGAGAAGGAAATGGCAACCCACTCCAGTGTTCTTGCCTAGAGAATCCCAGGGATGGGGGAGCCTGGTGGGCTGCCGTCTATGGGGTCACACAGAGTCGGACACAACTGAAGCGGCTTAGCAGCAGCAGCAGCCACGCTCACCTGACCTCTCACCAACCACCACTTCTTCGAGCATCTCAAAAACTTTTTGCAGGGAAAACACTTCCACAACCAGAAGGAGGCAGAAAATGCTTTCCAAGAGTTCCTCGAATCCCGAAGCACAGATTTTTACACTACAGGAATAAACGAACTTATTTCTCATTGGCAAAATATGTTGATTGTAATGGTTCCTATTTTGACTAGTAAAGATGTGTCTGAGCCTAATTATAATGATTTAAAATTCTCAGTATGAAATTGTAATTACTTTTGCACAGTATCTCTTTCCATCTTTCTGACTTTCTTCCTTCCTCCAGTCACCTTGAGTCAAGGTGCTCTGTTCTAATGTGAAGGGAAAGCAGAGTATGGCAGTGGGAGCGATGAGCTAGGTTCAAATTCTAGACTCCTTCTGGCAGGGGTCTTACTAGCTTGAGCAAGACATTGAACCTGAGCTCCTAGAGATGACACCAGTACTCGCAAAATCACAGTGACAAATCAGCAGGACAACACGGGTGATGAGTGTGTTCCAAACCTCAAAATCCCATGAGAAAAGCTTTAAATGTTAAAACATTGACTGATACTACTCTTTAGGATTCCTGTTTTCTCTTCACAAATCTAAGATCTCAGGGGCCTGATTATGGGGACAAACTGCCCTCTAGGATTTTAAATAACTCAGCAGCAGTGGTTTAAATCTCAGCATGAAGAGCAAATAGTTGAAAAGCCTTCTTTCCAGCATTTGCTCTAAGAAAGTATCTAAGGATGGGTATTATGTGGCAGACTGTGTGAAATGTGCTAGAAATTATAAAAATGTAGATGGCAGGACAGGGAGGGAAGAGTAATGACTCCAAGTTGATCTGTCTGGAGGTTTGTGGAGAGTGATAATGATCAATGACTGCCCATTCGAGCCATTATGACCCATTAGGTTCAAGTGCACAGGCTGGAAATCCTTCTCAATCAAATGAGGAGGGTGATGTGGCCACTTATGTGAGACAAGCCATTCCCCACCAAACCAGCCTGTCCAGCAGTTTATTTATCCAGAGCAAGGCCTGCTGTGTCTCATTCAGAACTGTACTCGGCTAGAGTTTTGCTCCTAATGAGAAAGAGCTCATTGTTCTAATTGGTTTGAGAGTGAATCCCAGTCCATGTCCCCTGGGGAAATCTGCAGATGCCCAGGGCTCATCTTGTCCTCTCTCATCACCATCCAGCCTCATCTCTTTGAACCCCTCTGCACCACTGAAGCCAGAACAGTCTATTTAAAGTGCAAGTCTAACCACTACTCCTCTTCTTTTGTTCTCTAAGCCCTCTAGGATAAATCCTAAAATCCTTAGCATGGACAATAAAGCCCTCTGTGAGCTGGTCCCCTTGGTCAGTGACTCAACCTTACCTCTGTCTCCAACTAGAGATTTATACTGTAATAATGCCAGGGTACTTGAAATTCATGTACATCTTGACCCTTACCAGGCTACTGTTTTATATCTTCATGCCTTTGCACTGTTAGAAATCTCTTCTATACTCTCCTTACCTAGCTAGTCTCTCTCAGCCTTCAAGACTTAACTCAGACGTCTTTTCCTACAGTCTTCCATATGATTCCAAGAGTGGGGCACAAGGAAAGCTGTGCTCTATGCTTGCGTCAAACTTTGTGCATGCCTCTTTACTTATAATGGTACCCTGAAATGAGCTGTTTACATGCGGCGTATGTGCCCTTAGAATGTGAGCTTTTCAAAATTAAGGACTATATTTTGTTTACCATTAAGCCACAAGCACTTAGAGACTTGGCAATCTAAAAGTGAGTGTCAAATTGAATAACTAATTGCATCTCTAGAACATTCCTACAATTAAGTCTATCTGTTGACCTGTGAATGGAGGTTTACCTTGATTACTGGACAGAGAGGAGAACTGACGTGCTTACCCAGCAAATATAGATTAATTGTCTTTTGTCTACATTTTCCATTGAATGAATATCCCTATGTTTCAAAAGTCATTTCAACATCTCCTCTGTTCCTTGAATTGTCATAGATATTATGGCAGAGCATCTGTCCCCAAGAGTTTGTTTCCTAGGGTCACAAAGCTAAATATAAGTGCTGGAAAAAAAAAAAAATCACAGCCTTGAGGTTTTAGTGAAGAGAAGACTGCATGCTCCTGGAGGAATAGGGGGAACATGAAATAGCCTTAGAAAATGGCTAAGTTTTAAAAAGAAGAGATTGGGAAAAGGTAATAGGGGGAGGGGCAGAGATGATGCATTTTTGCTAGAAGAAGCGTACATGGCAAAGTGATGGAAAGCCCTCAGTATATTTGGGAAACAAGAGTACACCTGATGGTTTGCAATTTGAACCTAATGCGACTCATTTTTCACCACTTACCCCCATCTCCATGCTCCAACCATCCCGACTCCTTTTCTCTAGCCCAGTGGTTCACAAACTCAAATGAGCATCAGAATTGTCTGGCAGGCTTATAAAACATAGATTGCTGGACCCCATTCCAGCTACTGAATTTCTGATTCAGTAGGTCAGATGATGCTGATGCTGTGGTCTGGGCCCCTGTTTGAAAATCACTGCAAAATTTTCTTGCTGAAGCCATCATGGCTCAGATCTGGAGATGTTGCTCCCCACTCCCAGCCCTGACATGGTAGGTTATGGACCTCAGAGCTCAACTGGAACCTTGGGTCCTCCAGACTCTGAAGGAGCAACGGCCCCTCGAAACCACTGCCAACCACCTATTGGCAAAGCAGCCGCCACCGTTGAAGCTGTCGAGCAGGCACTGTTTTCCCATCATCCTGGCAAATGAAAGACTAATTTGAACCATCTGGTTCTGTAACACCCTCCTACACCACTGCTTAAAAGCAGCCGAACATATTTTCTCTTAGGTTTTGTCAATAAAATATTGCTTCCTGGGGCTGTCAGCTTGTCAGGTTTGCAGCCCAGAGCAAAGTTGGCCCCAACCAGAAGAGGGTTGTGGGTGCAGCCCCTCAGCCTTTGCTGCTGGTGCTCTCCACACCCTTCTATTTGGGGCAGGTTCTCTAAACGGATGCATTAAAGTATTTTTTTTAAAGTGGAACTGAAATGTGTCCAGACCCTTCCTGGCCACTGTGCCCTTTGTGTCCTGTTAGTTTTGCTTTGCCTTATGACAGTGAAGAATCAATGTCCAGCATTTCCAACCTCCAGGTAGAGTGTGTACACATTTATTAAGATTAATTAAAAAGTCACAAATTCTAAAGTAATAACTTTAACAACCAGTAGAAAAAGTGCAGACATTTTGACAGTCTTTTTGAATTTCATTAAAAGATGGTAGTGACAAAAACCCCAGAGACTATTTCTACTTTACTAAAGAAATAGGTCACAGATTCAATTACAGTCACTGAAGCATGGACTCAATCTATCATGGCAAATTAAGTACATTTTAGCAACCTACTTTCCTTTAAAAATTTTATAGACACTTTCAGTGGAAGAAGAAAGACTATAGAATAAAAAAAAAAAGAAATTGCAAAACCAAGTTCCACCCTTACTCCCCCCTCAGCTTTGAGTAAGCATTTGGCTTATTTGCTTTGGGTATAAGACAGAAAATCATTAAGAAATACTCAGCTCTTTCACAATTATTACTCTTCACTTGTCCCTGGTTTAATGATGCAGATTTGGAATTGGGAGTGGGAAATGGCTCCAAATTAGAATCGCTCGCCTTCAAAGGGGGGCTTTGTTCTACAGGCTCTGCCCCGCCCCCTTCTTTTAAAAGAGGGCTATTTGTACCTTATAGCTTTTATGAAATTTTTGCTTTAGCCTCTCAGAGCAGACACTCTGTGTTCATTTCTGGAAAGATAAATAAATAAATCAAAAGTGCTCATTCAGCCTGTGGATATGGTTTAGCCAAGTGCAAATATTGGGACAATGGAGCACGCTTTTGCCCATAGCAAAACTGATTGTGTGTTGACAACTGGAATTTATGAAAGGCCTCTTGCAGTGAAGCGGCAGAGGCCATCTTTAAGACATGGCCGCCACGGCAGCAAGTGTAGAGCAGAAGAGGGTGAGATCCTCACATTTCCCCTCTAACAAGTAAACACCTGGACCTGAGATGCTCACTACTCAGGGGTCTGAGGAATCTGTTGCTTGGCTTGGCCATGAAAACCTCTGAAGCTTCTTAGGTCTTGTTCCCCAAAAGGCTGTGTCACCAAAGCACTTACTCAGTAGAGAGTGGGTGTTGCTTATCATCCCCACAGTCTGGCTTATCCCCTTAGACCTCAGGCTCGCCTTCTCCTGATGCGTCTGTGAAATGGGCACAAAGGAGACAAGCCATTGTGTTTGCTTCCAAAAGGAGAGACAGAGACGCCTTGTGCATCTCTGAAATATCTTGATCTTGCCCCATTAAACAAGCACCTCTCTTCAGCCAAGCAGAAGACTAAACTCACTGTAAAGGCCAGGGAACCTCCCTTCTGATTTTGATTGCAAAGTCGCTACTTCCTTAGGGCTTAGGCTTAATAGTAGATAGGTAAAAAATCTCACATAGTCAAAATATCGCAAATCTGTAAGTCTCCGCAGCCTGTTTGCTTGGGAGTGTATATATAACTCTGAGTTGAGAGCCATCAGGTCTTACAGGATGAGTTCCTTCAAACTCCAGAGTTAAGATAAATGTGGGCTGATGCTATACCTTGTGTGATGTGAAACTTGGATCTATGTGACTGCCCCTAGAAAGGGAGAGTGATGAGTTGGGAAGTGGTCATTATTGTTGGGATGATTCATTCAGTTACATTTTCTTTTTCTAGCTTAAATAACAGGAAAAAAAGATATGTTTTCAGAAAAAAAAAAATACACATTCATCTTTAGGGCACAGCTACCACGCCCATGTGTGTGTGTGTGTGTGTGTGTACGCTCGCGCGTGTGCACGTGTGTGCTAAGTCTTTGTTTGTATCCATCTCTATGGACCATAGCCTGCCAGGCTCCTCTGTCCATGGGATTCTCCAGGCAAGAGTACTGGAGTGGCTTGCTGTGCCTTCTCCAGACAGTCTTCTCAATCCAGGGATGGAACTGGCATCTTTTATGTCTCCTGCATTGGCAGACAGGTTCTTTTTCACTAGTGCCACCTGGGAAGCCTCACCATTGTCAAGACAATGTAGTAATGTGGATTTGGGACAGGAAGACCTATACCTTTCAGCTTCCAGTGAGCAGCCTTGGTCAAATCTTTGGAGCTTTTCGAGTCCCAGTTTTATTAAATGCAAACGTGGAAATTCTCTATTTTATTTGTATCCTTTAATAGGATTCTCATTAGATCCTTAAAAAATTTTCATGCTTACTTAGCACTTATTTTCATAGCATTTCTCATAAATTATTACATTAAGCTTCGTACTAACATTTTGAGATATATATTATCTTCCCCAATTTACAATAATGAAATAGAGGCCAAGAATTTCCCAAGACCACCAAACAGGTTAAGAGGCAAGTTTTTGAGGCTCCCAACTTAAGCAGTATTTCTAATAACCCTTAAGTGTATTGTTTTAGATTAATGAGACATGAGAACATGCTTAGAAAATTGCAATGCATTGTGTTAATGGTACATTGTATTATTATTTAGAGATCCCCCATTTGATATTGTGCTTCCCTGGTGGCTCAATGGTAAAGAATCCGCCTACAAAGAATGCAGAAGACTTTGGTTCGATCCCTGGGTCTGGAAGATCCCTTGGAGAAGGAAATGGTTACCCACTCCAGTGTTCTTGCTTGGAAAATCCCATAGACAGAGGAGCCTGGCAAGCTACAGTCCTTGGGGTTGCAAAGAGTTGGACACGACTTGGCGACTAAACACACACACACGCCTTTGATGTTGTATAAAGAAAAAGGTAGACAGAAACAGCCAGCTTTAGTTACAAGAGTCAGTCACTCATCACTCACTAGCAGTGAACTTAGTACCTGAGGAAAAACTGCATCCCTGTGTCTAGTGTTGACTTAGGACAGACATCACACTATTGATTCCTTTGATCATTGACCCTGCTTTCCTTCGCTGGTTTTTACTTCAGGGTGACACATAGCTGACCTATTAAACAGTCATCTTTGTCCACATGGAGATTAATTAACTGGTAACTGTCTCCAGCATATAACAGTGGATTAAAGCTCAGGAAGGAGAAGGAAGATCTCTGGAAAGTAGACTAGCCAGGGTTTCTTGGTTGAGTCATTCTCTCCCATCTGATTCTCGTTCTGTTTTCCCCTACACCTGCTTCCTGAGAAACTCAGCCACCTCTGTTCAGCTTGGGATAATAACCATGCACAGCTGGACTGCAATATGGCTGGAGAAAAATACTCTCACAGCCTGTGATGTGAGATGAGCTTCAATTTGTTCAAACCTCTTGCTGTGTCAGTCTAACTCCAGGCATCAGTGTGAAAAATAGGAAATTTAGTTACCTATATAGATATAATAGCAATAGTCATACCTTGAAATTTTGTAATATTTTTCAAGTTACTCTGCACATTCACACACAGATCAGCCAATTCTTACAAGAGTCTGGTGAGACAGACAGGACTCTTGTTCTTACTATACAGTGAGCAAACCTGAGACTTGGGAATTTTTGACCTGTCCCCTCCTACAGCTGGTGAGGGACAGATTGGTGTCGTGACTCACCTGGCCTCTTTGTGTGGGTGCTTGTGTTTTGCCTATCTAGGACACCCTCTCTGGCAATAAGCCCCCTTTTATTTTCCCAACTCCAAACATTTGTTTCCAGCTACTATGTTCTTATTGTCCTCCTGGTCATACTTGACTGATAGAGGGTTGGGCGTCTGACCCACCTTAGGCCTATCTTTCCTTAGAACTTTTCAAGTTGGAAATGGAAAGAGTCAAGGGTTTCCCTGGTGGCTCCCTGGTAAAGGATCCGCCTGCCAATGCAGGAGACAAGGGTTTGATCCCTGATCCAGGAAGATCCCACAGGCTGCAAAGCAGCTAAGCTCCTGCGCTACAACTATTGAACCTAGAGCCCGGGAGCTGCAACTCTAGAGCCCATGTGGTGTAACTACTGAAGCCCGTGTTCCCTACAATCTGTGCTCCGCAACAAGAGAAGCAACCACAGTGAGAAGCCCAAACATGGCATCTAGAGAAAATCCCAGGCAGCAACAGAAACCCAGCACAACCAAAAAATATTAATTAATTATTAAAAAAAGAGAGAAGTTCCTGTATAGGAAGCTTAGACAGCCATGATTTTTACTACATTGAATAAGCTAGTTGAGGGGAAAGAATGAAGCTGACAGTGAAGCAAGATTTTTTTTATGCCTTAGTTATCTCATCTATAAAGTAGGAGATAATTATAAAGCTATTTCCTATGGTTATGTAGAGGTTAAATAAGTCAATATCTAAAAGTGCTTACAGAAGTGCGTTGGGCATTATCTATGCTTCATAAATAAAAGCTACTTATTATTATTCAATGAACTTCTAGTTTTAAGCAGAGGTAAGTGGGAGATTCTTGGCAACACTGAAGTCTCTAGCTCGAATTGTTCCTAAGACTGCGTACCTTGGGAAAGTAGTATTTCAAGAAATTCTTTCAAGTTTTTCAACATACTCTCATACTTATAAATGAACTATGTGTCCAAAGAGTGAACATTTTTTCATGTTTCTCTCTGCTTCAGTTCAGTTCAGTCGCTCAGTCGTGTCCGACTCTTTGCGACCCCATGAATCGCAGCACGCCAGGCCTCCCTGTCCATCACCATCTCCCGGAGTTCACTCAGACTCATGTCCATCGAGTCCGTGATGCCATCCAGCCATCTCATCCTCGGTCGTCCCTTCTCCTCCTGCCCCAATCCCTCCCAGCATCAGAGTCTTTTCCAATGAGTCAACTCTGCACATGAGATGGCCAAAGTACTGGAGTTTCAGCTTTAGCATCATCTGCTTAGTATCTGCTTTTCTGGCTCATCTGCACAGTTGTGGGCATTATTAAATGTGATACAGAGAAGTGAATAAGGTTGCTAAGTAGTTAAGTGAAGTGAAAGTGAAAGTTACTCAGTTGTATCTGACTCTTTGTGACTCCATGGACGGTACAGTCCATGGGAATTTTCCAGGCCAGATTACTGGAGTGGATAGCCTTTCCCTTCTCCAGGGGATCTTTCCAACCCAGGGAAGGAACCCAGGTCTCCTGCATTGCAGGCAGATTCTTTACCAGCTGAGGCACTAGGTCATATATATTTAAGGTCTTGCTCTAGAAATTGGCTTATATACAGGTTAAATGTTCCTTCCACCCCTACCAAATCATTATCATTCAAAACTGCGAGGATCATTAGTTTCTAACTTGACGTAAGCAAGATAACTACATTCCTGAATGTACTTTGGTCGGATCTCATTTCTGTTTTGTTTTGTTTTTAAATCAAGTTTCCAGATCCTTAATGTCATAGCAATATTTATATTGGTTTGGAACACAGAATATGCAGCCAGATTGTTAGGTTAAAATTCTCACCTCTGACATATATTCTCTGGTAACCTTGGCAAGTTTCTTTATGCCTCAGGTATGTCATCTGTAAAATGGGGGCTAGTAAAAGAGCTGTTCCCTGTGATTATGTGTGTGTTAGTCAGTTAGTCGTGTCTGACTCTTTGAGACCCCATGGACTGTAGCCCACCAGACTCCTCTGTCCATGGGATTTTCCAGGCAAGGATACTAGAGTGGGATGCCATTTCCTTCTCCAGGGGATCTTCTCGACCCAAGGATCGAACCCTGGTCTCTTGAGTGTTAGTCAGTTAGTCGTGTCTGACTCTTTGAGACCCCATGGACTGTAGCCCACCAGACTCCTCTGTCCATGGGATTTTCCAGGCAAGGATACTGGAGTGGGATGCCATTTCCTTCTCCAGGGGATCTTCTCGACCCAAGGATCGAACCCTGGTCTCTTGAATTGAAGGTGGATGCTTTACTGTCTGAGCTACTAAGGAAGCTCCCCTGTGGTTATATAGAGGCTAAATAAGTCAAAATCTAACAAGTCCTTTGAGTAGTGCTTTGGGCATAATACATGCTACACAAACTACTTATTGTTACTCAATGAACTTTTCTTTTTAGTACTTTTCACTTGTGAAGAACTCGTAATTATTACAAAGGAATATGTTAAAATTGTGCTTTCGAATATCAAGAGTAAAAGCATAACCTCTAAACAGAAGATGATTTCAACATACTTCTCAGGAGTTAAATAAAAGATGCTGAAAAACATAGTTAATGGATAGTTTTAAGTGATTCTGTGGAAAGAACATTTATGATGCTACTGAATAGCAAACGGATGTTAAAGGAAGAGAAATTTAGATGAAGAATACACGAAAAATCCATGTTGAAGATAAAGATATTTCAAAGGGCTTGGAATTAAGTACATGATCAAAATTTGGAGACAATTTCTCTTTACACTGAGCCATGTTGACAGCAAGGACTAACGACTCGGAGATGGGGACTGAGAAGCAAGCAAAACGTCTGAAGAAAAACAGTGGTTCTACTTCATATGAAACATGAAAACTCTTCTCTTTTGACTTTACATTGCTGTCACAGAGTCCTGGTGGCAGAGTTCATTAGTGGAACTGAGATGGTAAGAGTGTCATCTTAACTCCGATGCAGATTTCCATGTCTGAAAAAAAAAACAAAGGGGAAATTTTTCATATTGTTCTCTTTTTAGAACCCAGAAACATTAAGAGGACACAGAATTATTTCATACAGAATTTCAGGTATTAAGAAAAGAGCCAAAGTGTTTATTTTTACCTTAGGAAAAATTGAAAGACTAAGTAAGCAATTACTATTGAGAGATAAAATGAGAGAAAATGTGCCTGTGTGTTAGGAATTCTATTTTTTTTTTTTTAACTCATGCTCTTTGCGTAATTCCTTTGTTTATGTCCAACTCTTATAGGTGGTAAATTGTAATTCCTATAAACTGCATGCTTTATACACAAAAAACAATGCTTGGACCATGAGCTGATACTCAACTGCTGTTGCTGCTGCTGCTAAGCCACTTCAGTCGTGTCCAACTCTGTGCGACCCCATAGATGGCAGCCCACCAGGCTCCCCTGTCCCTGCGATTCTCCAGGCAAGAACGCTGGAGTGTGTTGCCATTTCCTTCTCCAATGCATGAAAGTGAAAAGTGAAAGTGAAGTCGCTCAGTTGTGTCTGATTCTTCGCGACCCCATTAGTTCCACTAATGAACCCCAGCCCACCAGGCTTCTCTGTCCATGGGATTTTCCAGGCAAAATTCTCTGAATGGAAGCTTATTTGCCTCAACTGCTGCTACTGCTAAGTCGCTTCAGTCGTGTCCGACTTTGTGCGACCCCATAGACGGCAGCCCACCAGGCTTCCCCGTCCATGGGATTCTCCAGGCAAGAACACTGGAGTGGGTTGCCATTTCCTTCTCCAATGCATGAAAGTGAAAAGTGAAAGTGAAGTCGCTCAGTTATATCCAACTCCTAGCGACCCCACGGACTGCAGCCTACCAGGCTCCTCCGTCCATGGGATTTTCCAGGCAAGAGTACTGGAGTGGGTTGCCCCTCAACTAGCCACATTCAAAAAATATTTCTGACTCCTGTATAGTCAAAGCTATGGTTTTTCCAGTAGTCATATATGGATATGAGAGTTGGACAATAAAGAAGGGTGAGTGCTGAAGTATTGACGCTTTCAAACTGTGGTGCTGGAGAAGACTCTTGAGAATCCCTTGTACTGCAAGGACATCAAACCAGTCAATCCTAAAGGAAATCAACCCTCAATAGTCATTGGAAGGGCTGATGCTGAAGCTGAAGTTCCAATACTTTGGCCAACTGATGTGAAGAGCCAACTCATGGGAAAAGACCCTGATGCTGGGAAAGATTGAGGGCCGGAGGAGAAGGGGATAACAGAGGGTGAGATGGTTGGATGGGATCACTGACTCAGTGGACATGAGTTTGAGCAAACTCTGGGAGATAGTGAAGGACAGGGAGGCCTGGTGTGCTGCAGTCCATGGAGTTGCAAAGAATCGAACATGACTTAGTGAATGAACAAAAACAAACACCATATGCACTCAGTATCCTTAAGGCAGAGCTACCTGATGACATCTATTGGATATACACAAATGACTTACCAGAGGATGTTTGAAGACTATTCTGTTATAAGGGTATATACTTTCAAATTTATCTTCATTGCATTAGCAGGCACTGCATTTCAGAACTTTTAGCTTTTTTTTTTTTTTTTAACAAAGTGTAGCAATATTTTAAATTTTTATTTGATAATTCTTAGATTTCTATGCAAGTGGGGCTAATTAGCCAATCATGAAAAGAAAAGTTCACAGTGTATTATGTAGAGTCTGTTAGGTGAACTTCTGAGAGATTTATGATTGGTGGACTGGAGCCACCCGGGCTTGGCTCTGCGGTAAGGAATCCACCTGCCCAGAAGGAGACACAGCTTCCATCCCTGGGTCAGGAAGATCCCCTGGAGGAGATGACAGCCCATTTCAGTATTCTTGCCTGGGAAATCCTGTGGACAGGGGAGGGGGGCTATAGTCCATTGGATCACAAAGAATCGGACACAGCTTAGAGACTGAGCGTGCGCGCACACATGAACTGGAGCTGATGGGATGTTGGTACAAATGAGATATACCTCATTCTCTTTGGGAAGTTCAATGTAAAACCTGTTTTAGGTTTTATAGCTTATTTTTAAGAACTTGTAGCAAACATTCTTTCCCAACAACCTAACTTAAATAACTATAAATAAAATGTCCAATAATATATATGCATAATTCTTATATATGTGTAGCATTCATGTTAACAAAACCTTTTATGCACATTTTTGGCTTTAAGTTTTATAAAACATTGGGAGATCGATACTTCTCTCTACCCCAAGCATGTGTACTAATGGGTAAACTATGGCTTGGAGAAATAAATGGTTGAGTAGACAAAATCTGTTCTGAAATTTAATTAGATAACCCTTCTCCTTGTAGATGTTTCTATAAGGGACACAGCAAGTTTTCAACCCATGTAGATTTTCTATTCTTGCATTTTTTACCCACCTGTAGCCTCTTAATCCCTGGTGGTTCAGATGGTAGAGAATCTGCCTGCAATACAGGAGACCTGAGTTTGATCCCTGGATGGGGAAGATCCCCTGGAGAAAGGAATGGCTACCCACGCTAGTATTCTTGCCTGGAGAATTCCATGGACAGAGGATCCTGCCAGGCTGCAGTCCACGGGATTGCAAAAAGTCATACACGACTGAGTGATGAACACGCACACACACAAACATACAGCCTCTTAATACTTACCTGTTCTAGAATTCTGAATGCTCCAGGGTTACTGAGCAATATCTTACTTTCTAGGCAACAAATATCTCTCATGTAATGTCTGTGAATTAGTTTTCTAAGCTTTCTAAAGCTAAGAACTAAGACTTTCTTCAAGACATTTTACAATAGATTTTCTTATATTATGCAGCAATCAAGATAGACCCAGAATGCTCACACAGTTTTTTACTTGTTCAAAGAGCCAATACAATATATTTAAATAATTATTAAATTCCAGAAAAAGTAGATACATTTTATAATTTTCCATTTTCTATTTCCTCCTTTTTGCTTCCCTTTTGGACCAAGCTCCACTCACTCTTTCTTAGCTATGAGAGTCTAGAAGAGATAAATAGATGCTATTCCCATCTTCAGTGTAGTGATTCTGCTTGGATTATAATCAAGCCACATAGATCTTCCTACCTGAGACTTGTTCAGAGATGTACCCATGACCCACTCTGAACCAATGAGGGTCAGTCACAGAGGAGGGAACTTTAGAAAGTGACATTTTCTTCTGAAAATGTGATTGAGTGGGACCCAGTGAGATCTGGGCCTGCTTAGATAATTTTGTTGCCACAAGAAGGTAGTTGGAAACCACTGAAGTTGTGAGGTCAAGCTGGCAGATGAAACGAAGACTTCGAGGACTGGATTCATGAGCACCTCCTTGAGCAACTAGGACTTCTGGACTTCTCCAGTGCGTGAGCCAATAATTCTTCTTTATTATTTAAGCCTGTGTGGCTGGATTTCCTAACTTATACAATGTGCGTTTGACCCTCATATGAGGTCAGGTTAGCCCCTTTCTAAGTCTTTTCACTCCTTTCTTTCTACCACTCCCGTCCATGGAGAATGAGAACTGGAGCCCAAAAACTTGAGTTCATGCTTCTCTGTAGTACTTACTTACTCTGCATATTGAGTAAGAAAATAACCCATGTTGTATATTGGTGAAACAGTAATGATAAAAGAAACAATATTTAACTTTCAGGATTATCTGGGGGATCAGAAGAGATAACGAAGATCAAAACACCATATAAATATTAATTAGCTTCCTGAACAGTGCTAATTTAATATAGACATTGGTTTTGAGCCCATTTCCCCCAAGTTCTTTCCAGGGCTAGATTTATAATGATCTGGTAACAGGTAGAAGCAAGAAGGGTTATGTGCAAATAGGTCATAGGTAGAAAAAGAAAGCTCTAGTTTTTAGTATCATAATTATTTTATGTAGGCCCTGACTTAATGCATTATGGAACGTTTCACTGAATGAAGTCATTGCAGGCTTTCAGTAGCAAGCTATTAAGAGACACAATTTGTACATCGTGATGGATCATATTAAAATAATTTAGTTCAAAGTAGGCTTCATTATATCTCATTTAGAAATTTCTCCTAATGTGAAGAAATATTTCTCCATGGTCAATTTGCTGCTGGAGACCCCTGGAGCTCCCTGGGACTGGAATGCTAGGAGTTCTAGAAGTTGGGCCAGGTCCCTTCGACGTCACTAAGGAGTGAGCATGTGTTCTAGGCTCTCCCTTCTTGCCTCACTGTTGTCTGTCCCAGGCCTGATCTATTCAGAAAATGTTACACAGTTGCACAGACAAGTTCAAAACGGACTCCATTTTTCCAGTCTCAGTGAATCAAGCTTATAAACATGGAAAAAGAATTCACTATGCTTCCTGCTTCATAGTTGAATTCATTCCGATTGCCCCATCTTGTGGAAGAAAGAAAAATTGCCAGATTTTTTCCCCCTTCCTTGGGCATAAGCCCCAGAAGAACAAATTCATCCCATCTGTCTTTCTCTGTCTCTGTCTCTCATCTCTTCTCTTGCACACAATACATTTCAAACAATTTATTCTAAAGAAAGTCCAGTATTCCTCATATATTTGCAACCCAACCTCTTTTCCTTGGTCTTTCCAGGTGGTTCCAGTGGTAAAGAACCTGCCTGCCAATGCAGGAGACTCTGGAGAAGCAGGTTCGATCCCTGGATCGGGAAGATCCCCTGGAGGAGGGCATGACAGCCCACCCCAGTTTTCTCACCTGGAGAATCCCATGGACAGAGGAGCCTGGTGGGCCACAGTGCATGGGGTCGAAAAGAGTCGAACACAACTGTGTCACTGAGCACATGTGCTTCTTTCCTTACTGAGAGGACCGATATATGTTGATTATACTCGTGAGTGTGAGACAGGAGTCTGTTGCTCTTTGAAAGAGTCTAACCCTGCTGCCGTAATTGAGCCCCAAGTCAGACTGCATCTCTGCAGGTCTCTCAGCTTTCTGAATTCTTCTCAGACTCTGGGAACATAGTGACCATCCCCTTTCCAGCTATCTGAGCTATTCTCCCCTACTTCCACCCTACCTTCTATGCATTCCTTTGTACATGGAAGTCTGTTCAGAGGAAGAATGAATGAAATCAATTCACTTGTTTGTTCACCGGCTCACTTATTTGTTTCCTCATTCACCCATTTAACATTTATTTATTGAGGACCTTCTATATGCCAAGCCCTCTGCCTGGTATAGGAAAATAGAAATGGGCAAAACAGCCTCTCTGTTCTCTACTCTGCTGGAGCTTACACCCTAAAGTTGACTACATAGACATTAATCATATAATCAGAAATATATATAGTTGCAAAGTCTGATAAGCCTATGAAAGGAAGTTAAGGGTACTCTGATACCGTAAGAGAAGAGATCTGACCTGTGGGACCTGACCTTTCCTGATGAAGGACATTTGTGCTGAGATCTGAAGAAGCAGGAGCTAAGGGAGTGGCAAGAACATTCTAAGAAGAGTGTTTGAGTCCCAAGGGAACATAGTGCCTGGAGTAGAGAGAGCTCAGTGGCTGGAATGAAGAGAAGAGAGGAGAGTGGTTCTTGATGAGGCTGCAGAACCTGGTAGGGGCCAGATCATGTCAGGCCTAGAGGACACGCTAGGAGTTTGTCCATCTGACCACGTGGCTTACAAATATGAAGCACTGTTCATTAATCAAACAGAGCGATTTGGTCTCACCTCCCTCTGCTCTCACTCGTAACAGTTGTGGCAAGGGAGTCAGACCAGGACTTCCTGGACGTCTCTATCAGAAGAGAGCTGTAGGTTCTGCCATCCATCCTGTGCTTGTTCACTGCAGCCCTTTATTCAGAGCTGGATCTTCAGAAGGTGCTCTGTCAATGCCCAGGTTACAGTCTGCGTGTGATGGACCTCTAAGATTTATCCAGCACCTAAGGGTGTTTGTGTTAGTGCATATGGCTGTTATTCTGTCTCTAAGCGACGGAGACCAGCTTGCCTCCTCGAACAGTCAACCTGAAAGTTGCACAACACTGACATCTGGTGCTTGTGTGAGGTCTGAGATTGTACAAGGTCAGAAAGAGGCTCCTGGGACCAGTCCATGCTGCAAATGTAGTGAGACTCAGTGTGAACATGTGAGCAAGTGTGTGTATATAAATGTGCTCCCACGCACGTGCATACACACACACACACACACCCCACACACAGTCTGTCTATAGTTTTTTGTTTTCAACTTCTTCTGATGTTCCAATAATATGCTTGATAGAAGGCTTCAATATGGTATTTTCTTATTGTCAATATTTGCCAATTTGGACACGTGGTTTCCGTGATGGAAGGTGAGGTTTCACCTGGGTTTGGGAGAAAAACAATTGACAAAAAGGTAAATCAGTGTTTACTTAGCATGTCTTAATACAAAGCATGAATTAAATGGGAAAAAAAAGTCTCATAAAAGCAATTTAATAATGAGATTTTCTGGATGATAAATAGTATTTGCATAATAATTTATAATCTCTAAAGCAGTTTAGCATGCATTTCCACATGATTCTCTCAGTCATTCAACCATTTACTCATTCATCTAAGAACTATTTATTGAGAGCTTACTCCATGTGAGTGATTGGTCTAGGCTATGAAGAATCTCTAAGTTCTGGCAGGGCAATTAAAAGAGAGGACAGTGTAGTTCTTAAATAAGTATGCTTTGGATTCAGACTTAGCTGCTCTAAATATCTGAGTCTTTGTGTGTTAAATGGCCAGTGATAACAGTGCCTAAATTATTCAATGTTGAATTAGTACAACTTATTTAAGAACTATATAAAATAAGTATTTTCTTGCAAGTTTTCAGTTTAAGAAATAAGATTTTCAGCAATGGGAAAGTTAAAGAAAATGAGTATGGAGTTCTGAGTATATCAGTCTGGGAAGATATAAGGATAATGGAAATGAGTATGTTGAAAAGTTTAGAAAAAAGGGCTGTCCCTGTTGTCAAGGAATTTTAGTGCCTAAGAGTTTTGACACTAAAGTCAAAACTTCACTCTCTGACTTGAAGGAAATTCTGTTCTTGGAGCAATGCTTTTGGAGTATAGGTTATGGGAATGAATGATGGAAAGGGTCAGAAATGGAAAGCAGAACCATTAGATATGAAGCTTTTCCAGGGGGCCTGATCTGAATTAACTGGACCTTGAACTACACCAGAGATAATGGTGGGACTCTGTAGAGGAGGAAGTCAATGCAAGATATTGTAAAGAATTAATCTAGATGAGATGATTGTTCATTGATCTTTTCATAGGATAGCTGCGTTGTCACCTATTTTAATCCCAGTCCTTGGAAATATAGAACAGTCTGTTTCTTTTACTGGTGCTGTTTGTATTTTGTGGAGATCAAATTCTCCTCCAGAAAATTCAGTGTATCTGAGCAACTTATTTATGCCGTGAGCACTTAATCAGAAAGTTCCCTGGCAGAGTACTGCCTGTGGCCATCAGAACTTTCAGGCACTTTTCTTTCTGAGAAATGGAACCAAGAGGGACATTGCAAGTATAATATGGCTAGTCTTGTGTCTGTATGCCGTGCATTTAGCCCTCCCAAGAGAGTCTCTAAAAGATGCTCCTAGAAAGTGAAGAGAATTGAGTCTTTAATGACATGAAAGCAAAGAGAATGCTAACTAAGAGGTGGACACTATTAACTCATTTAGTAAATATGTATAAATTTTTTGGCCTAGAGAAAATATACATTCTTTTCTTATGGCTAGAACATTTATTGATGTTGACTATATGACCACAAAGATAACAAATTCTAAAATATAGGGGTCTTGTGTGTGTGCTTACTCAGTCGTGTCTGACTGTTTGCAACCACATGGACTATAGGCTGCTAGGCTCCTCTGTCCATGGGATTCTCCAGACAAGAATATTGGAATGGGTTGCATTCTCTTCTCCAGGGGATCTTCCTGACTCAGGGATCAAAACCTGCGTCTCCTGCATTGCAAGTAGATTCTTTACCATCTGAGCCACCAGGGAAGCTCCATAGGGGTCTTAGGGAAACTCAAACCTGGCTTTCTAAATAATTTAGAAAATTACGTAGTTCACTGTAGATATTTCAGTTATTAAACAAGAAATATTTAAAACATTGAAATAAATTAAATTTAAAGAGATAATGATGATAAAAGCTGAACTTAATGGGTTTGAAAACTAAATGCAATTAATAAATCAAAAGCCTCTTCTTTACAGTATCATAGTGACCCTGTCTCCCCTGAAAGCCTAGTGGAGAAGACACTAGAAGAGAGAGAGAGGTAAAACCTTTGTTTTACCTAAAACAGAAATTAACTATAGATTTTAAGAGTGAACTTACACCAAGAAATTTCAAGTGAATGAAAGTTGCTCATTCGTGTCCTACTCTTTGTGACCCCATGGATAGTCCATGGAATTTTCCAGGCCAGAACACTGGAGTGGGTAGTTGTTGCCTCCTCTGGGGGATCTTCCCAACCCAGGGATCTAACCCATGTCTCCCGCATTGCAGGCTGATTCTTTACCAGGTGAGCCACAAGGGAAGCTCAAGAATGCTGAAATGGGTAGCCTATCACTTCTCCAGGGGATCTTCCCCACCCAGGAGTTGAACCTGGGTCTCCTGCATTGCAAGCGGATTCTTTTACCAGATGAACTACCAAGGAAGCCAATAAATTTCAAGACTTAGATCAAATGAGTAGCTTCCTAAGAACATGAATTATTAAAAAGTGGCCCAACAAAGGTAAATGGCCATATTATTTTGATAATCATAGAAGAAATATAAACATTTGCCTAAGATTCACCATTTAAAAAGATAATGGAATTGTGAAAAGCTCTTAGAATAACCTTGTGAAATGGACCAGTTTCTTGAGAAACACGCTACCAAAACTCATACAGGGAGAAATAGATAAATCGAATAAACCTATATATCAAAGAATATAGTANTAATCATAGAAGAAATATAAACATTTGCCTAAGATTCACCATTTAAAAAGATAATGGAATTGTGAAAAGCTCTTAGAATAACCTTGTGAAATGGACCAGTTTCTTGAGAAACACGCTACCAAAACTCATACAGGGAGAAATAGATAAATCGAATAAACCTATATATCAAAGAAATAGAATCAAGTAATTACCTTCCAAAAAAGAGAGCACCAGGCTCAGATGGGCTCACTGGTGAATTTGAACAAATATTTAAGGAAAAATGATCACAGATTTTTTCCAGACAATAGAAGCAGAGGGAAGGGAATACTTCCTAATTCATTCTATGAAACCAGCATTAACCTAACGCCAAAGCCAGACAAAGAAATGAAAATAAAACTGTAGACCAATGTCTTTTATGAAAATAGATATAAAAATCCTTAACAAAATAACAAAATATTAGCAAATCAAATCCACCAATGTATAAAATCTATATGCAAGCAAAACAAAGAAACAAATTTTAAGCAAACTAGAAATAGATGGAAACATCCTCAACTTGAGAAAGAACATCTATAAAAAACCTACAGCTAGTATCATAGTTAATGGTGAGAAAATAGGTATTTCCTACTAAGTTCAGAAACAAGACAGTGATGCCTACCTCTCACCAGTTTTATTCAGTATAGTACTGGAAGTTCTGGATAAAGCAATGAGACAAGAAAAGGAAATAAAAATGTAGATAGATTGAGAAGGAAAGAGTAAAACTGTCTTTGTTCATAGGTGGTATGATTGTCTATGAAGAAAATTCCAGAGAATGGACAAAAGAAAATCTCCAGGAACTATTACACAAATACAACAAAGTTGTAGGATATAAAATTACTATACAAAAAGTCAATTGCTTTCCTATATACCAGCAATGAACATTTGGGATTTGAAGATAAAAACACTATGCATTTATATTAGTGTGAGAGAAGAGAGACGTGGATAGAGGGAAGGAAGAATGTGTAAGATATACATAAGGAAAACAATAAAACTCTGCTGAAAGAAATTAATAAAGATCTAAATAAATAGAGAGATATTTTAGGTACATGGTCAGGAAGACTCGATATTGTCAAGATGTCAGTTCTACCAAAACTGATCTAAGGTTTAATACAATCTCAGTAAAAATGAGAATGGATAACCAACAAGAACCTAGTGTACAGTACATGCAACTCTGCTCAATGGTATGTGGCAGTCTGGATGGGAAGGGGATTTGGGGAGAATGGAGACACGTATACCTCTGTTCACCTGAAACTACCATACATAACATTGTTAATCTGCTATACCCCAATACAAAATAAAAAGTTGAAAAAAATCCCAGCAAGTTATTTTGTGGATATCAACAGATTCTAAGATAAATATAGACAGGAAAGACTCAGTACAGCCAATGCAATATTGAAGGTAAAGAACAAAACTGGAAGACTTAACTTCTTGACTTTAAGACTTACTGTGAAGCTACAGTAATCAAGACAGTGAGATATTGGTGGGAAAAAATAAACAAATACCTCAATAGAACAGAATACAGTGCCCAGAAATAGACCAACACCAATATATTCAGCTTATCTTTGACAATGGGACAAAGGCAATTTAATGGAGAAAGAATAGTATTTTCAACAAATGATTCTGGAGCAACTGGGCATCCATATACAAAAACATGAATCTAGACACATACGTTAAATCTTTCACAAAAACATTAGTTAAAAACAGATCACAGACCAGAATGCAAACTGCAAAACTATTAGACATCTAGAGGATAACAGAAGAGAGAATCCAGATAAACTTGGGTTTGGTAATGACTTTTCTTTTTTAAGGTACAACACAAAAATCACATTCCATGAAAGAAAAAGAAAAAGGCAAGTTGAACTTCATTAAAATTAAGATGTTCTGTTCCATGAAATACATGGTTAAGAAAATAAAAGATAGACCACAGAATGAGAGAAGATATTTAAAAAACACATCTGATAAAGGACTGGTATCCAAAATATACAGACAGCTCTTAAAACTTAATAGTAAGATGACATTTCAGTTTAAAAAAAATGGGCAAAGATGTAAAGAGACACCTCACCAAAGGAAAGATACAAATGGCAAATAAGTATAGACAAAGATGCTTAACATCACATTTCACTACGGAACTGCAAATTAAAATGAGATACTACTGCACGCCTATCAGAATGGCTAAAATCCAAAAACACTGACAACACCAAATACTGGGAAAGATGTGGAGCAACAGGAACTCTCGTTCATTCATGGGGGATGCAGAATGGCACAGCCACTTCAGAAGTTAGTTTGGCAGCTTCTTATAGAGCTAAAAATACTATTACCATATGATTGCACTACTTGGAATTTACTCAAGTGAATTGAAAATTTATGTCCACACAAATGTTTATACAGCTTTATTCATAACTGTCAAAACTTGGAAGTAACCAAGATGTCCTTCAATATGTGAATGAATAAACAAATGGTGGCGTGCAGTGCAGTGTTATTCAGCGATAAAAAGAGATGAGCTATCAAGCCACACAAAGACGTGCAGGAACTTTATGCAGGCTTCCCTGGTCGCTCAGACAGTAAAGAATCTGCCTGCAGTGAAGGAGACACAGTTTGATCCCTGGGTCAGGGAGATCCCCTGGAGGAGGGCATGGCAACCCACAACTTTATGTACACATTGCTAAACGAAAGAGGTCAGTCTGCAAAAGTTATGTGCTACGTGATTCCAGCTATATGACATTCTGGAAAAGACAAAACTATGGAGACAGTTAAAAGATCAGTGTTTTCCAGGGGCTTGGGGGAAGGGAGGGAGAATGAATAGGTGAAGCACAGGGAATTTTTTTTTATAGTGAAATTATTCTGTGTGATGCTGAAATGGTGGAAACATGTCATTATACATCGTCAAAAACTTGAATATACAACACAAGGGTGAACCCTAATACAAACTATGGACTTTAGTTAATAATAATGTATCAATATGGACTCAGAAACTGTAACAAATGTACTGCACTAATGCATTATGTTACTAATAGGGGAAACTCGGTGGGTAGGATTGGGAGTGAGATGGCCAGTGTACTTTCTGCTCAATTTGTATGTACTTTCCACTTAATTTATCTAAAAACTTAAAACTCCTCTATCAAATTAATTTTCAAAGGTATAGGATAAAATAATAAATAAAAAATAAAGGATATGAAAGGTAAATGATTTTATAGGGCATTCTTTTTAAATTTGGGGGACAGCTAGCATTTAAATTATCCAAGTAATGCTAGAATTTGGGGAAAAAAGATATATCTTCCTAATTCTTCTGAAAAATTACCAAAATCGAATAAAAATGATACTGGACAACTATAATCCAATCTTACTTACACATGATGATGCAAACATCTAATGCAATATTAGCAAAGAGACTACAGTCATGTATTAAAAGAAAAAATATTACAGTGTTGTCGATTTTGTTCTGAAAGTTCCACAAAGGATCAATATTTAGAGGCTATGTTGAGAAGAATTCCATGCCAAATCTCTTTAGGTAATATTTCTTGGCAAGTTACTGTTCTGACACATAAAAATTCTGAAATTCCACAGTTAAGAAAACTCTCTTTGGTTTAGAATAGTTTCTGAAAAATATTTGATAAGGGAATATTCTGTTAGTCTAATGTATCACCTGTTAACATCCCATAGTAATGGCATCCACAGAATATACCACTCAACCCAGTTACCTCTCTCCATCAACTTGCCTAAGGAGTATGGTAGATAGACTAACAGTCCCAAAATATTCATGTCCTCATCCCTGCAATCTGTAAATTTGTTACCTTCTGCAGCAAAGGGGAACTAAGGTAGCTAACCAGCTGACTTTTAGATAAGGTAATTTTCCTGGATTATCTCCTAGGGTGAAATGTAAAAATGGAAAAGAAAGAGAAAGAAGAGAAAATCAGAGAAAGAAGTGTGAAAGTGATGGAAGTAGGAGAGAGTGCTGTGATGTGAGAAGGAACTGACCTGCCTTTGCTGGCTTTACAGATGAAGAGGCTGTGGGCCAAGGAATGTGGGCAGACTCTAGAAGATGGAAAATACTAGGAAATGGGTTCTTCCCTGGAGCATCCAGAAGGGAATGTAGCCCAGCTGACACCTTGATTTTAGCCCAGTGAGACCTGTGTTGGATTTCAGAGTTGTAAAATAATAAACTTGTGTTGTTTAAGCCATCAGATTTATAATAATTTGTTACAGCAGAAATAGAAAACTAATACAAAGACTGCCTTAACATCCCTTTTAAGACCCTGTTACTTATTTTTTGGTTTTTCATTTTATAATTGATCCTATGAAATAACCATACTGAAGGGAAAATGAGTTGAAATCAGAATGGAGTCTAATTTTTAGAATATTTTAAAAGTATGATTATCTATATTTTTTTCCCGTGGCAGTGATATAGTAGAAAGGAACCAGCATATGTAGTCTGAATGTTTGTGTGATTTGGGGAAAACTTTTCAAGCTCTATTTGCACTTTCATAGTTATATCATGGAGTTATTGTGAAGACTTAATAAGCTTCCTGTTGGAAAGTATTTGAAAGCAGGGCTGTAGAGTAACCTGGTGGGGTTTGAAGCCTGGCTGTGGTCCCTGCTGCCTGTGTTATCTTGAATTTCCCTTCTGTCTACCCTGCCTGCTTTCCTTACCCTTGCCATTCTTTCTTCCCTTCTTTTTTCATGCAAACTTTGCACAGTTAATACACTCCATGTGTGCAGGCTAAGTCACTTTAGTCATGTCCAACTCTTTGCAACTCTGACTGTAACCCACCAGGCTCCTCTGTCCATGGGATTCTCCATGCAAGAATATTGGAGTGGGTGCCATGCCCTCCTGCAGGGGATTTTCTCAACCCAGGGGTTGAACCCACATCTTTTATGTCTCCTGCATTGGGTGGCAGTTTTTTGTTTTTGTTTTTTTTTAATCACTAGTACCACCTGAGAAGCCCCCTATATGTGTCCATAAATAAATACACTATAAAATCTCCAGCAGTGCAATGTCTTTCTCTTAACCTTGTCCTACATCTGCCCAGGTCCCCTGATACATCCTCCACTCACCCATTCATAAATGTTGTTGTTAATTTCTTATAAATTTTCCAGATCTATTTTATGAAATTCAAGGAGAAATATAGATGTGTATTTCTCCATTTTATGTAAAATGTGGGAATTAAAAAAAAATTATTCATTAATTTGGCAGCACCAAGTCTTAGTTGTGGCCTGTGGGGTTTCAGATCTTCATTGCAGCATGCAGGATCTTTTTCACCTGAGGTATGTGAGGTCTTCAGTTATGGCATGTGAATTCTCAGTAGCTGCATGTGGAATCTAATCTAGTTCCCTGACCAGGGATGAAACCTGGGCCCCCTGCATTGAGAGTGTGGAGTCTTAGCCACTGAACCACCAGCAAAGTCCCCAAAGTGGAATTTTGTATATATTATGCTACACGTTTCTTTTTTTGCTTAAAAATTTTTGTCTTGAATGCCTTTTCACATCTGCACACAGAAGACTCCTTTGTTTTTTCCCCACTGTATAATATTCCTATATGGATGAACTATAACTTATTTACTCTGCTTATGGAGCAAGACTGTTTTCAGTCTTTTCTATTACAGTGCTGAGGTGAATCATCTTGTACAGAAATAATTTTACACATTTGCAATTATATTAGTAGGGGAAAATCCCAGAAGTGGCATTGTTGAGTCAAAAGGGTTTAAACCTTTGTAACTGATAGATATGAGAAAGTTTCTGATCTTCTCTTAGATGCAGTTTCCTTGTCTATAAAGTAGGGATAATGATAAATGTGCCTCATAGCGTGGTTTGTATTCTATGATGCAGTATGTGTAAAGCACTGGGGATTAAACAAATCCCACCATCAGTTATTACTACTGTTGGATACTGTAATATTATGTCTTACAACATGACAGTTACAGCACTTTAAATATTGACTATTAATATTGTTATGAAATTCCATAGGTGCCAGCTTGGGGGTAGTACACATAGCAAAACTTAAAGAATTTGCCTAATGAACAGATTGGAGTTCTTTTCAGTCAGCATATTTACTTATATATTCATTATAATAATTTGCTTAAACATTTTCCCCTAAAACATGTTAAATACTTTCCCAATTATCCAAATTATGACAAATTGAAAGACGTCTCTAATGGCAAGTCACTCACTCTATTAAAACTGTATTTTGGTTAAAACAGTCCAGATTGAAGATTGTTCAAAGATGCCATGAGGATATACCCCAATATGGTTTTGGGTGATTTGCATTGTCATTAGACTGGTCAGCAGATGTAAACTTAATCCTAAAGAAGATGAAAATTTCAATTGGGAAAACATCCCAATTCAGAGAATTCAATTCCTCCAGTTATTAAGCTTTCCATAAAATAATTTGAAAATTGCTAAAATTTTTAACTGTACTCCTTGTATCTTTCCACATCTTATTAAAAAGTGTCTATTATATACCATCATTATTATATTTGCTCAGATATTAATGCTTGTCCCTATTCTATTCATTTGCAGAATAATTTTAGGGTCTTCCCAGACCCACACACAAAAATGATAAACATACAGCCACAATTAGCATCTTGCAAAATTTTCAATTTGGAATCTTTATTTGAATGTGACCCAAAGAAGTTATGTGGCATTTTGAAATAATGTACTGGGCCGAGATTTAGGATGCTTCTTTGATATTCAGCTTTGATTATTGTTGTATTGGTAGGATATGATGACATCTCAGGAGACCCAAGGGCAAGAATTGCAGTCTTTTTTCATGAGGTTCTGAAGATGAAATTTCTTAATTAGTAGCTCCGTTTCTACAGGTTTGATGGTGTCTGTTCTCTCTTTTTCTTCCATGATTGGCTAGCTTTCCATAGGATGGGTTTTAACTAGATTATTTTGAAACAATTGCTACTCCAAAAAGGTATCTTCCTAACTACCTGCAGCTTCTTGTAGTTTCAGTGAAAGCACTCTCTAGGAACTTACAGTGCAAAGAATATCAGACTAGACAGTGGTCAGGGTTCCAGGATTATCTCCACCATGATCTTGCTACATTAATAAGAAAAAAAAGCATGTAACTACTTTGACCCTTAGTCTTATTTGTCCTACCACATTGCAAGGATATTTTTTTCTGAAACCTGTCTCAGTGTGCCTCTTCTCTCCATCACTATAACTGGAGCCTTAGACTTAACTTTGCACATTACAGTTGCAGCCTGGTTTCTCTCTGAAGAGCTAACTGCTGGAATGAATGCTGGAATGATATGGTCAATAGACTGAGAGAATGAAGATTCAAAGATGTTTGCATTTTTTTAGCTGGATAATAAGTTTCATTATGATACCATGGATAGAGATTTGTAATGCAGAAAGAAGGCAGTGGGTAGTGAGATAGATTCATTTTTCTATATACAGAGGTCATAGTTGTTATGCAAAACCTAAATTGACATGTCTAAGGCTTAACAAGGAGATCTCCCCTACAGGTATTGATTATAAATCATCAAGAGTGTAAGTGGTAGTGAGTCCATGGGAGTGAATGAGATACCCAGGGAGACTATTTACTGAAAGATAATATCCAAGGCAAGTGATATGATGGCTGTCTTGTACTATGTTCCTCCCTAAAACAGAGTTTGGGATAGTGGGCTCCATACAGTTAATTTATTTTGGGAGGAGTTCTCAGGGAGCAGGAGCAAGGCACTATTAGAGTAGGAGGAAGGAGGAAAAGCTGAATACAGGTGGTTATTAGGCTGTTCACTCCTAGGGGCAAATGGGACTGGGTTGCACAGAAGAATGCAGCTTAGAGGGGAGGATTATCTTTCTACTATCTTTGTTATAATCTGCCTCTAAGTCTTGATTATTCCTCTTTTCACATAATCATCTTTGAAGGTCTGTGTCTGGATATCTCAATTCTAGGTCAGGGGTGATTGTAAGGATTTCAGGAACCATAGGCATCCTTGGGTGAGACTGTAGTACCTCATTTCCGGCTCAGCACCTGCGCCAAGTGCTGCCAAGCTCCATATGCTGATAGTATTGCAGCATCGCCCTCCAGAGACAGGCCAACCACTGGGTACCTGCGTTGAGTTGCTAGATTTAGCAAATTAAAACACAGGCAGTATTTGGGACATACTCATACAAAAGAATTATTAGTTGTTTTTCTAAAATTCAAATTTAACTGAGCATCTGTATTTATCTTGCAGTTTTATACCTTAGTAGTAGCTGTGCTGGGGCTTCCCAGATGATGCTAGTTGTAAAGAACCCGCCTGCCAGTGCAGGTTAAACGTAAGAGACTTGGGTTCGATCCCTGGATCAGGAAGATCCCCTGTAAGAAGGCATAGCAATTCACTCCAGTACTTGTACCTGGAGAATCCCATGGATAGAAGATCCTGGCGGGCTACAGTCCATGGGGTCACCAAGAATCAGACATGACTGAAATGACTTTAGCACGGTAACTGCCCTCTCAGATCAGCATATACCTTGTTATTCCTGTCTCATCACTGATAGGAAAACAGAGTGACTGTTTGGCTGCAGGAACATTGCAACCAAGCAATGAATATTCTATGTGCAATAGACTGAACACTTGAATCCCCCCTACATTCAAATGTTGAAACCTCCTCCTCAGAGTGATGGTGTTTGGAAGTGGGATTTTGGGGAGGCATAGGTAATGAGGCCAGAGTCCTCACGAATGGGATTAGCATGCTCATGAATAGGACCAGACCCAGAGTGGTCCCTGAGTCTTCTGTGAAGTGAGGACACGGCGAGAAGACAGCCATCCATGGATCAGGAAGCTAGCCTCATCAGGCTCTGAATCAGCCAGCTCCTTGATCTCGGACTTTTCAAAAACCTCTAGAACTTTAAGAAATAAGTTTCTGTTGTTTGTAAGCCACCCAGTTTATGGTCTCTTGTTATAGAAGGCTGAACAGACAGACTAAGACATCTAGGCCTTTGGATGTGAGAAGCAAGGCATGGTTTCTTATTCTCTCAGATGAATGTGGTTTCAGCACAGGCAGCACAGGCCAGACGAATCTGTGACACCAGGAGATACTGAGCACTCTGTGGTCTGCTGTGGTTTCTCCTTCAGCTTGAATTATAGTTTGCTTGGGTTGATGATGTAAGTTACACTGGGCATGTCCTGCCCTTCATCAGCCTCATATTCATAATGTAGAGAAATCATATCTTACCAAAGATTAGGTTCAAAAACGAGTGCAGTATCACACCTAATAGGATGGGTATAATGTTTGAAAAAGCAGAAAATACCTAGTATTATGAAGGATGTGAAGATATTGGAAATCTTGGGCATTGCTGATGGGAATGTAAAATGGTTTAGTGCTTGTGGGAAAAAGTATGGCAGTTCCTCAAAAAATTAAGCAGAATTATTGTAAGGTCTAACAGTTCCATTTCTGGCTATATGCCGTAAAGAATTGAAAACAGGGGCTCAAATACTTATACACCATCATTTATGGCAGAATTATTCCCAATAGTCAAAAAGATAGAAAAAACTCATATATCCATTGACAGACAAAATGTGATATATACATACAATGGAATATTATTCAGCCTTTAAAAAGGGATGGGATTCTGTCACATGTTATGACATAGATAATCCTTGAGGACATTATGCAAAGTGAAATAATTTAGACCTAAAAGCACAAATATTGTGTAAGTCCACTTAAATGAGATATGTAAAATACTGAAATTCATAGAGACAGAATGTAGAATGATGATTGCCAGGGCCTGGAAGAGGGATCTGGGGTGGCAGAAAGAATAGGGGTTAGTGTTTAATGTGAGCAAGAGGTTCACTTCAGGAAGACCAAAATATTCTGGAGATGGATGGTAGTGCAAAAGTACTTAATGTCACTGAGCTGTGCTCCTGAAATGATGAAGATGGTAAATGTTACGTTATCTATAGTCTACAATGTTAAAAGAAGGTGGTGTATGAGGTGAAAACTGATTAAACTCAAAATTATTTTAAAAACACTGCTTAAAATCAAAATGCTTTGATCTACCCAGCATTTTTTATTTTTTTAGATACTATAACAATCTAATTTTATTTTGCTTATTTTATTATTTATTTGACCATGCTATGTAGCATGTGAGATATTAGTTCCCTGACCAGGGATCAAACCTGCATTGGAAGTATAGCAAGTTAACCACTGGCCCACCAGGGAAGATCTCCAACATTATTTTTTAAATCCTGTAGAAGGGTCTCAGTGTAGATTTCCAGGGCATTTATTTTTCCTCCAGTGTTGTACCAGGCTGTTGAGCACCTGATGAAGTAACTGACCATGTTGTACCAAAAATGATTGTCTTTAAACATCAGAATCCCAGACAACATGGCAAGATGCTCACACTGTGAGAGATTCACAGGGATTGAGACTCCCTGCGGGAAGGAGAGGTCTTTTTCTTTCTTTTCATATTCAATCCAGGCAACATTCTTTGAGTATAATGCTGGGCTGAATGATGGGAATACTGAGATGTTTTCTTATTCTCTCTTTCCCTTTCTTGGATATGTATAGTTGAATTCATGCAAGCACAATGAGTATTTGGTGCAACTCTACTGGAATAACTACTATTTTCTCAAATTTTTTCTGTGTGCCAGGCATTGTTCTGGGTTGCCCAGATGGCTCAGTCATGAAGACTCCACCTGCCAATGCAGGAGATGCAGGTTCGATCCCTGGGCTGGTAAAATCCTCTGAAGAAGGAAATGGCAACCCACTCCAGTATTCTTGCCTGGATAGAGGAGCTTGGCGGGCTGCTGTCCATGGGGTCGCGAAAAGGATCACATGTGACTTAGTGACTAAACAACAGCAACGAGACAATCTGAGTAAATGCTTTACTCAGATTATTTCATTTATTTTTACAGTCAATTCATGAGAAAGTCACTTTGCCAAGTGTGCTGCAGCCTCTGTAGGGACACAGAGTATTAGCCTCATGCCCAACCCCTAACTGTGAGAGATCTGACCACTGACCAGGTTACCTCCACTAGTAATTTAACTAGGAAATTAACTAGTGGGAGGGTCTGGTGCAGTAGATTCAGAGCTAGTGGCTGGTAGCCAAGTTGGGTCATTTATAAGTAGAAGATGATGGGTGAGAAAGAGGAGACCAAGAAACAGAGGTGAGAGAGCCCAAGATGAGAGATGGAAGGAGATGCTTCAATCACTGAGAATTTTCAAATATCCATGAAATGTGACTACATGTAGAACCTTTGTGTTCCAAGTGGTTACCTTGCCTATGTTTCACTTCTCTTTTGTTTGAGGTAGCTTGAGAGGGTTTCTGTTCTTTTCAGCCTCTGTTAAAGCCCAAGCCCACATTATTGGGGAGGGGGGCTTCCCAGGTGGCACGGTGGTAAAGAATCTGTCTGCCAGTGCAGGAGATACAAGGGACATGGCAAAGGGTCAGACATGACTGAGCGACTCAGTGCACATGAGCACACACACACACACACACACACACACACACACACTCCCCACATTATTGGAATTCTATTTGCATTCATAAATGGTTCGTATACATTATGAGGAGAAAGATAGCTTTGTCTGATTAGAATGGCCAAGAACAAAGGACCAGGGGATGTATTTTAGTTCCTGTACTACCATTATCTTGTGTGACCTTGCGCAAACTGTTCACCCCTTCTGGGCCACAGTTTTCTGATCTACTATGTAAAATAAAGACAACATTGCTTGCCATGGCTATTTCATAGAAGGAGAATATATAAAAGTAACATATGTTCAAAGCATTTTAAAAGGCTACAAAGCAGTATAGAAATGGAAATACATCTCTTCTGTCCTACTGATAGTTCTTTCCAACTTGGATTCTGGAATCAGATTGCATATACTGGGGACATACTGTATACTCTCTAATACCTGTTGATAATAATGCCGAAACTTCAAGGAGTTTATATTCTGGAACAGGGGTCAGCAAACTGTGGTCATAGACCAAATCTGGCCTGTCACCTCATTTTGCAACTAAAATTTTATTAGAATACAGCTATGCTCATTCCTTTATTCAATTTTTACTTTTGTACTATAACAGCGCTGTTAGTCATGATAGAGACCATTTGGCCTACAAAGCCTAAACTATTTACCATTTGTCCCTTTACAGAAAAGGTGTACCAGTCTCCATGAGCAGTGGACTACAAAGTTCTCAAAGGGTGCATCTGTACATATTGGAATATAAGGTATGTTAGAACTTCTATATTTTACCTTATTTTTAAATTTTGACTTTTCTAAGTCTTAGGTTCCTCACCCCTAGAGTGAGGACATTAATCAAACCCACTTTGTTGGGTTGTTGTGAGGGTTAAAAGTGATGATGCATGGGAAACAGTTCACACACCTTGAACCAGAATTCTTAACCACTACACTGTATTTCACCAGAGGGAAATAGATGAGCACTGGGAAGGTACAGAAAGGCTTGTTTTAAGAGGTGTGACTGGAGTTGTATCTTTGACGAGAGGATGAGGCCTAGAATGGTCATGGGGATGCTTTCCTCTCTCTCAGTAGCAGAGAGGCTGGGTAAGCTAACCTCTAACCTCTAACCTTCCTAGCAAGAGTCCTCTGACCACCTTCCCCCCACATCTTCACCATGTTTTAAAAGTTGGGAGAATTTTTTTTTTTTTTTTTTTTGCCTGCTAGTCATTCACTTGATCCAGAGAAGTAAGTGCCTCTGTAATTCCAATCTGTGCCTTCTATCGCTAAGATAAACTAGTAATGATTTGCCAATAAGATGCAATTACAGTGCCTGCTGAGGTCAATATTCAATCAGTGGTTCCATTCTGAGTGCTGCTTTGATCAGTTGGTCAAAAATTTCCTTTCTTTAGATGCTTTGTAAACCAAGATTGATCGAGAGGTTTAGGGGTTTAAGCCTGGGATGTGATTTCATTTTTAATCCAACTTTTGAGCAGCACGTCACACTGGTTAAATGTGACATGGTCTCCCTTGGGAAGCTCTAGCCTGCCCAGACACTGGACTTGGCACTTCTTTGCATTAGTCCTAACCATCTCCTCCCCTCCCCTAAATAACAATACAACTCTATAAAGTACCATAAATGAAGTAGATTGTGGGGAGACCAGGAAGTCACATTGCTTTCTCCATAGCAAAAACTTAATGCATATTTTTTTTTTTACACACACACACACACACACACACACACTCCCCACATTATTGGAATTCTATTTGCATTCATAAATGGTTCGTATACATTATGAGGAGAAAGATAGCTTTGTCTGATTAGAATGGCCAAGAACAAAGGACCAGGGGATGTATTTTAGTTCCTGTACTACCATTATCTTGTGTGACCTTGCGCAAACTGTTCACCCCTTCTGGGCCACAGTTTTCTGATCTACTATGTAAAATAAAGACAACATTGCTTGCCATGGCTATTTCATAGAAGGAGAATATATAAAAGTAACATATGTTCAAAGCATTTTAAAAGGCTACAAAGCAGTATAGAAATGGAAATACATCTCTTCTGTCCTACTGATAGTTCTTTCCAACTTGGATTCTGGAATCAGATTGCATATACTGGGGACATACTGTATACTCTCTAATACCTGTTGATAATAATGCCGAAACTTCAAGGAGTTTATATTCTGGAACAGGGGTCAGCAAACTGTGGTCATAGACCAAATCTGGCCTGTCACCTCATTTTGCAACTAAAATTTTATTAGAATACAGCTATGCTCATTCCTTTATTCAGTTTTTACTTTTGTACTATAACAGCGCTGTTAGTCATGATAGAGACCATTTGGCCTACAAAGCCTAAACTATTTACCATTTGTCCCTTTACAGAAAAGGTGTACCAGTCTCCATGAGCAGTGGACTACAAAGTTCTCAAAGGGTGCATCTGTACATATTGGAATATAAGGTATGTTAGAACTTCTATATTTTACCTTATTTTTAAATTTTGACTTTTCTAAGTCTTAGGTTCCTCACCCCTAGAGTGAGGACATTAATCAAACCCACTTTGTTGGGTTGTTGTGAGGGTTAAAAGTGATGATGCATGGGAAACAGTTCACACACCTTGAACCAGAATTCTTAACCACTACACTGTATTTCACCAGAGGGAAATAGATGAGCACTGGGAAGGTACAGAAAGGCTTGTTTTAAGAGGTGTGACTGGAGTTGTATCTTTGACGAGAGGATGAGGCCTAGAATGGTCATGGGGATGCTTTCCTCTCTCTCAGTAGCAGAGAGGCTGGGTAAGCTAACCTCTAACCTCTAACCTTCCTAGCAAGAGTCCTCTGACCACCTTCCCCCCACATCTTCACCATGTTTTAAAAGTTGGGAGAATTTTTTTTTTTTTTTTGCCTGCTAGTCATTCACTTGATCCAGAGAAGTAAGTGCCTCTGTAATTCCAATCTGTGCCTTCTATCGCTAAGATAAACTAGTAATGATTTGCCAATAAGATGCAATTACAGTGCCTGCTGAGGTCAATATTCAATCAGTGGTTCCATTCTGAGTGCTGCTTTGATCAGTTGGTCAAAAATTTCCTTTCTTTAGATGCTTTGTAAACCAAGATTGATCGAGAGGTTTAGGGGTTTAAGCCTGGGATGTGATTTCATTTTTAATCCAACTTTTGAGCAGCACGTCACACTGGTTAAATGTGACATGGTCTCCCTTGGGAAGCTCTAGCCTGCCCAGACACTGGACTTGGCACTTCTTTGCATTAGTCCTAACCATCTCCTCCCCTCCCCTAAATAACAATACAACTCTATAAAGTACCATAAATGAAGTAGATTGTGGGGAGACCAGGAAGTCACATTGCTTTCTCCATAGCAAAAACTTAATGCATATTTTTTTTTTTTAAACATGACTCTCTCCAACATTTTTAATGTATGGCTCTGTTTAATATACCTCAAACAATTTTTTTATTTTTAAATAATTTTATGTATTTATTTTTGGCTGTGGTGGGTCTTTGTTGCTTTGCATGGGCTTTCTCTAGTTGCAGAGAGCAGGGCCTACTCTTCCTTGAGGTGCGTTTATGGGCTTCTCATTGCAGTGGTTTCTCCTGTTGCAGAGCACAGGCTCTAGGCATGCATGTGGACTCTAATTGCAGCGTGCAAGTGGCAGAGCGCAGGTTCAGTAGTTGTGGTGCATGGGCTTAGTTGCTCCTAGGCATGTGGAATCTTTCCAGATTAGGGATCAAACCTGTGTCCCTTGCATTGGCAGGCAAATTCTTATCCTCTAAGCCACCAGGGAAGTCCAAGCAATTTATTTTTACTAAACACTCTGATTTTATTTGTTTATTTGACTGGGTCGGGTCTTGGTTGCTACATGTGGGCTTAGTTGCCCCGTGGCATGTGGGGTCTTAGTTCCCTGACCAGGGATCGAACTTGTGTCCTCCTCATTGGTAGGTGGATTCCTAACCACAGGACCATAAGCAAAGTCCCAGATGAGAATTTTTCATTAACCATTTTTGTCAGTTCTTTCCTCATGTCTCCCTATCTGCTTGATTCCCTTTTCTCTCCTTTTTCCTCCCTCTTATGGCCTCTTAGCCTTTCCTCTATCAACTGCAACAATCCAGGTTTCCCCCTGACTTTGGAAATATCGCTTAAAATAACAAAGTCCCTCTAGATAACCAAACAAGGCGACTGATTGTTCCTCAAACACGCCCTTTGGGAGTATCAGCCCAGATCACAGAACTAGGAGACCCTTGGCTGATTTATAGAAGTCAAGTGGGACTTGGCTGAACATAAATCAAAATGAAGTTGAGAAATTTCATCCCAGAGGCCCACGATGATGATATTTGATTGGGCTTCGGTGTTCACCTGGGTCATATTCAAGGCTCCTCTCTCTCTCTTACTCTCTTTCTCACTCTGTCTGACTGAACTTATCTGCAAGTCAGATTTAAGCTTGGTTCAAAGGCTGAATTTTCATCTTGGTTTTGATAAGAATTCACATTTACTTAAGACATAATCAGGGACTTCAAGTAGCTAGTGGCAGCTCTTCTGTGAAGCTAAGATTTTACTTTTTGTATTTAAAATGTAAATCTTTAATCTTTCTGGATTTTATTTTTCTAATGTGACAACATGCCTCAAATTTAAAATATATAGAGTTTTTGTCTCAGAAATCCCTGTTATGGTAACCTATCCTAATGAAATACTAGCTCTGGGACTTTTATGAACAAGGGCATTTGTCAAGGAAAAAACAAGGAAACATAATGCATGATGTCCATCAATAAGGGAAATATCGAATAAATCCTGGTATAATCATATTATGGAAAATTAAATGTTTCCCAAACTAGACAAGTTAAAGAGCTATTGATCCAAAGCACTGTCAATAATGTATTGTTATATGAGCAAAGCACCAAATGACAATAACAATCTCAAATCCCTTATATCAGCATTTACTTTTTAAAATGTAGAAAAGATATGACTAGAAAAACTAGACTTCCCTGGTGGCTCAGACGGTAAAGCGTCTGCCTACAATGCAGGAGGCCTGGGTTCAATCCCTGGGTCGGGAAGATCTCCTGGAGAAGGAAAAGGCAACCCACTCCAGTATTCTTGCCTGGAAAATCCCATGGATGGAGGAGCCTGGTAGGCTACAGTTCATGGGGTTGCAAAGAGTCGGACACAACTGAGTGACTTCACTCACTCTTCACTCAGAAAATCATCAGGTTGGAATATTTTACTTTTGTGGGAGATAAAGATAGGTAATATTTTCTTGCAACGGATTTATGTTCTTTTCCTGGTTTCAGTGGTTGTGGTGAACACATGTCAATTTTATAATTTGGTAAAAGATTACATCTGACAAGAAAACATTTTAAAACATAAAACAAGTCAACAAACTAAAAATGTTCATTCTCTCCTTGGGAAATTGGGGCCAAGTTTTTGGGGAGCCACACACATGAAAAAAGAGCAATCTTATGTGATTATCTTACAATTTTCTAATGTGATTATCTTATAAGATATCTTATGTGATTGTCTTACAAGACTGCATAACAAGTAGTCTCATGTGATGTTTTGCCTATAGTCAATCTTTCTGATCGCTGGGACAGTTCCGACAAAAGCGAGAGCCCCAGGACTGAACTGGTGACAGGAGGGATCCCAGAGCCAGTCATCTTGAATTCTGATGACTTGACTTTTATTTTCCCCTCAGTGGAGTCCCATGGGCACTCACTGCCCTGCTGACTCATCTATCACTTAACCCACTAGATGTTAAGATGATTTCAATCAAACAATATCACAACAAGTTTTTAACCTGCCCCTTTCTGTTGCTTTCTGATTTTGAGTTGTTGCTCTGCTTTTCCGAGAGAAAAAAGGATTAGACTTGGAGGACCAAGGTCCATGAGTTGAGCCTCCCTAGCACCATGTACGTGACCTTCGATAAATAACCACTAGGCTTAGATTTCTCCGTTGCACAATGGAGATGCCTTCAGCGGCCCTCACACAGGACAGCAGGAGCCTAAACAAATGGAGAGTGGCTGTGAAAATAGTTTTTTGTTTTCACAAATTCAAAACACGATAAAGTCTCCCTTTCTCCATGTCTCTAACTTCAAACAATCACTAATCTCTCCTTAATTTCTAAAATGTTGTCATTGCAAAAAGTCATAAAATTGAAATCATACAGTGTGTAACTTTTGTGGATTTTTTTTTTTCACTCATCATAGCTTCCTTCAGATTCATCAAAGTAGTTGCATGTATCAATAGTTCTTTCCTTTTTTTTGCTAAGTACTATTCCATGGTATGGATCTACCATATTGTCTTGAACTATTCACCTGTAGAAGGACATTTGGGCAGGTAAATAAAATGACTATGAATAAAAATACATGATGAAGTATCTCATTTCCCTACGATCACCTTCCTTTTGAAAAAAATAAATAAAAGTTGCTTCCTTCCTGCATGAGGGTCTCAGTGGGAAGTCAAGTTTGGCTCTTCCTGTCTCAGGTGCTTCTGTAGTAGATGGTTGAGTTCAGTACAATAGGTGTCAGGGAAAATTCTACAGATACCGAGAACACAGTTTTCAGTCAAATTGCTCTTTTTGCTTTTGGGGGGATACAGGTCTCCCATGAATGGCAATCAACAAGACTGGTAAAAACAAAGCCACTACCTCATTAGCTCTGCATTTATTTATTTTTGTTGTTATCACTGGATGATAGCAACAAAATAATCACTTTGAAGTTGTTTTATCTCAGATGCTCAATCTGTTGTTTTTGCTTTGTCTTGTTTTAGTTTGGGTGTTCTGGTTTATGTATTTACTGCCTCTTTAAAGATAGAGCAGAGGTGTTGCCTTAATAACAGGAATGGTCTATTTACCCAGTTGGGTACTTTTGAAAGCAGGTGTCCAGTATAAGAGCATATTAATAGCCAGCACTAGTCCATTGTCTGCAGGTAACTGACGGCCTGCCCATGCTTTCTCACTGAATCCTCAAAGCCAGGGCTCAGAGGAAGTAACTCTCTTGCTCACATTACTAGTGAGTGACAGAGTCAGGACCTAAGCCATTATCATTAGATGAGCAACCTAAATTATTTTAACACAGGGTTAAAGGAGGACTCACCTCGACTGAATTAATGATTGTAGCAAATAGACACAGGGGACAGCCAGCTTAACCAACTTCTGTTTCATGTAACCCTGAGACTTTTCTGGGACTTCTCACATAAACTAACAGATATTCCACCTGTCAGGCAGTCACACTTAGTCAGTCATGGAACTCTCTTGAAAGCCATTTCAGGGGAATGGGTTCTAAAATATATGCTTCAGGAAAAGCTACTGCAGCCAGTGGCAGACTCTCCCTCCCACCTCAAACTCTAGCGACTCCTGCTTAGCTCTTGTAAGAGGTAGCATTTCAGTATTGCTCCTTGTCCTCCTCTGGGTACACAAGCTATTAATTAATTTTTGTTGTAGAGAAATGGGGATTGCCAAATGTCCTTCGGGCTTGTGATCTTGTGTTCTTTTGTCAGAAAGCGCTGAGGCTCATTGTTCTAGCCCCTCTTGTGTCCACAAGACGAAGCTTTTCATGACGAAGCTTATTTATGGTCTTCCATCCAGATGTTGTATTCTCTGTGTGGGCTTTTTTGTGGTTGCCATTCTGAAGAGAAGCAGAGCAGGATGGCTCCGCCAACAGTATCCTTGAACGAGGGCGCTAGAAGTCCTCAACTCTGTCTCTTGTTAGTCTTATGTGTTTCACGTGGATTTTCCAGTGCCCATGCTAATTAAGGACAGAGGAGAGCCTGCTCACTGCTTATATATGACTTTTCTCCCTAGGGAAAAGAAAGAGCTGGGAGATGGATCTCTGGATGTTTACCTAGCACCGAGCTGTGATCTGCACCCATCTATCTTCCATTCAGTCTCCCTTCAGAGAGACATTATAGTTGAGCTCAAGTCTTCTAACTGCAAGTATCCCCAGTGACAGCTTTGCAAGTGGCCTTAACAGCTTGTCAGGAAACTAATCAATGCGGCTTTTCACAAAGGAATCTATTTGATCAATATCATCAGGCACACCCAGACCTAACAACAGATCACATAAGCGTTTTCATGAGCAATAGGCATTACATGGAAAATAAATCATTGGTGATATTTCAATGACTATAACATAAATGCTTCTTACAAATAGCTCCTTCTCTGTGAGTTACAGTAATATACCAAAAGTGATAGGAGAGACAGTGTGTAATTTGATTAGGCCCTTAAAGATACAGTCCCAACATCAGATATTAGTTTAGGAGATGTAACTCTGGTTTGGAAGGGGGAAAATATGGTTTAAATATTTGACATCCTAATTTTTCGCACCATGTGTATTGTAAATGGTTGAAGGGAGGGGGTTATTTTGGTGTCTCAGCACCATGGGCTTGCTCGTACAACAGGCATGTGAGTGCATGTTTGCCGAGTCGATCGTCATTCCGTCTCCCTATCTAGGAACGAGTGCTAATATCAAGAGGTCATCCCTGTCACTTCTGCCTTCTGACTTTTTCCCTAGACTCCTTGGGGAAATTCCAATTCTAAATGTTGTAAAATTTCCTGACAAATTGTCTAGAAGTACGGACAGTAGGAGATGCTGAAATGCCTGAAGAGAAACCTACAGTACAGCCATACTGCTGTAATACATTGGGACGCTGCTCCACTTCCTCCCCCTGCTGTTTTCTGTCTGTGTCACTTACTGCCTCATGACAAATGGGGCCGTAACTTAGTGGCCTAAAATAACTGCTGTTATTATGATTCGGTGGGCTAGCCACTTTAGGTTGGGCTCAGGGTTGGGCTCTTCTGCTGGTCTTGTCTGAGTTCACTCGTGTCTTCAGTGATTTGGGGGCTCTTCTGGGCTGAATGGTCCAAGACAGCCTCACACCATATCAGGCAGTTAGTGCTGGTCATCGGCTGAGCCTCTCTCTCTAGGAAGGGTAGCCTTGACGTCTTTGCATCATGGTACTGCACTCCAAGAGGATGCAAGTGAAAGCAGCAAGGGCTTTGGGGAGTCACACAATATCACTCCCTTTATATACTGGTCAAAGGTAGGACTCAGGGTCAGCCCAGATTCAAAAGGAGGGGAAAAAGACTTCACATCTTTATGGGAGGAACAGCACAGTCATACTGCAAGGGGTCAGAGTAAAGGATGCAAAGGATTACTGAAGGCATTTTCATAAAAATATATAAAAAACATTACCACAATTTAGCTCAATATCCCCTCTCCCACCCCATTATGTCACTGAGGTTTCCTCTGCTCCAAAAGTCTACTGCAGGGCAAAGAGTGAAAAGCATGAGGAAAATGAGTCTTTCTCAGGTTTTTATGTTCTAGAGCACTAAGCTTAGAGTGAGGGCGAAGCAAGCCATAGACAAAATGTAGGGAAGAAGCATCTTGAATCAATTCCTTTAGAGACTATGTAGAATTTCATTGGGCTGGGCTTTGGGGTCAAGGTCAAGGAGGATGCAGAGGGGAGGATTCAAAGAACTATGGAAGGAACTTGAAACAGGCTTGCCTCAGTGGTTATGCCCCAGTGTCATGGGAGAAACAAAATAAATCCCACCAAGTTGAGCATGTCTCAGAAGTAATGGCAGGGCCACTTAGACTGAAGGAACCATGGGTCAAGGGGAAAATGGAGACCTATGTGAAACAACAATGGCCAAAGGTGAGAAGGGAGGTGGTGTCTCAGAGGGTATCAGATCCAACAGAAGACTCAGAGGATCTTGCTATCAATACCATGAAACTCCCTACATCCAATCCCAGAACCTTACCTGGGGGAAGAGGAAGAACCAAGTTGTTTGAGATTCCGTTCAGTTCAGTTCAGTCACTCAGTTGTGTCCGACTCTTTGTGACCCCCATGGACTACAGCACTCCAGGCCATCACCAACTCCTGGAGATTACTCAAACTCATGTCCATTGAGTTGGTGATGCCATCCAACCATCTCATCCTCTGTCATCCCTTCTCCTCTCACCTTCAATATTCCCCAGCATCAGGGTCTTTTCAAATGAGTTAGCTCTTCACATCAGGTGGCCAAAGTATTGGAGTTTCAGCTTCAGCATCAGTCCTTTCAATGAACATTCAGGACTGATTTCCTTTAGGAAGGACTGGTTGGATCTCCTTGCAGTCCAAGGGACTCTCAAAAGTCTTCTCCAACACCACAGTTCAAAAGCATCAATTTTTCCGCACTCAGCTTTCTTCACAGTCCAACTCTCACATCCATACATGACTACTGGAAAAACCATAGCCTTGACTAGATGGACCTTTGTTGGCAAAGTAATGTCTCCGCTTTTAATATGCTGTCTAGATTGGTCATAACTTTTCTTCCAAATAGTAAGCGTCTTTTAATTTCATGGCTGCAATCACCATCTGCAGTGATTTTGCAACCCAGAAAAATAAAGTCTGACACTGTTTTCACTGTTTCCCCATCTATTTCCCATGAAGTGATGGGACCAGATGCCATGATCTTAGTTTTCTGAATGTTGAACTTTAAGCCAACTTTTTCGCTCTTCTCTTTCACTTTCATCAAGAGGCTTTTTAGTTCTTTGCTTTCTGCCATAAGGGTGGTGTCATCTGTATATCTGAGGTTATTGATATTTCTCCCGGCAACCTTGATTCCAGCTTATGCTTCTTCCAGCCCAGCATTTCTCATGATGTACTCTGCATATAAGTTAAATAAGCAGGGTGACAATATACAGCCTTGACGTACTCCTTTTCCTATTTGGAACCAGTCTGTTGTTCCATGTCCAGTTCTAACTGTTGCTTCCTGACCTGCATACAGAATGTTTGAAATTACATTCCTACTATCTTAGTGGGGCAGGGATTTGGTATTTGCATACCTTGTTTAATTCCATTATCAGACCTCTTGAAGCTGTTATTGACTGGTCTTATTAAACACAAGGCCAGTGAAATTCTGGGTAAACAGCACCAGGAAAAGCTCCTTTTCCTGGGGACCTTTCAGTCTTACAAGGACTGAGAATATAACGTGTGTTTATTTTATTCCATTTAATTGAAAATGGACAAGATTTTCCCAGAATCCAAACACAGATTTGCCCTATATATGATGATAAGGCACATAGTGTTCATCTTATGACATCTGATCCATCATTCCATGTTCAAAATGTTTTCTCCAAGCTCCCATTCTTACACTGAGTAAATATGTTTGAGCACCTCTTACGTGCCAAATGCTTGGAAGCCACAGTGGAGAGTCTTGGCCTCCATTTGGGAGAAACAAAATAAATCCCACAGTGTCAAGCATGTCTGAGAAGTAATAGAAAGGCCACCCAACAGGAAGGAGCCACGGGTCAGAGGGAAAATGAAGATCCATGTGAAAAAATTGGCTTCCTTGGTAGCTCACTGGTCAAGAACCCACCTGCTAATGCAGGAGACGCAGGAGATTCGGTTCAGTCTCTGGGTCTGGAAGATCCCCTGGAGGAGGAAATGGCAACCCACTGCAGTATTCTTGCCTAGGAAATCCCATGAATAGTGGAGTCTGGTGGGCTGCTGTCCATGGGGTCGCAGAGAATCCAGACAACGGCTGAGCAAGTAACACATATGAGAAACTATAGTCAAAGATTAGAAGGCAGGTGAAAGTTGTGAAAGTTGCTCAGTGTCGTGTCCGACTCTCTGCGACCCCATGGACTATACGCTCCGTGGAATTCTCCAGGACAGAATACTGGAGTGGGTAGCCTTTCCCTTCTCCAGTGGATCTTCCCAAACCAGGGTTTGAACCTGGGTCTCCAGCATTGCAGGCAGATTCTTTACCAGCTGAGCCAAGAGTGAAGCCTGAGAATACTGGAGTGGATAGCCTATCCCTTCTCCAGCAGACCTTTCCATTCCAGGAATTGTACCAGGGTCTCCCTCATTGCAGGCTAATATATCTTGGTCTTTGCCGTTTTGGAGTTTAGAAGGTTCAAGAAGGCCCCTCAGTGTAACCTTTATAGGTTCCATAGAGGGAATAACTGCATAGTCCTAAATGAGTCCCAACAACTCCTGGGAGGGATGTACCAAAGAAGTATCCAAAGGGAATTATCAGAACCAACTTGATGTTAACCTTCTGTAGGAGAAACCACATCAAACAGGCTCACTATTAACCGAAGTATTTCCTATATGTAACCAAGAAAGAAAATAACTAACTACCACCACTTACCATGGGTCAAACACTATGCAACAGAATTTACCTATATCTCTTAATCTCCTCAACACATCTGACTGTCCAACGTCTCCCAGTTCTGTGTCTCATCATCATGGGTCCACTGGGAAAATACCATATGTAGTGAGCATTATCTCCCTTTCATCTTAAACAAAGGACATTTTGACATTTCTGTTCATTTTCATTTAAAACTTTATTTTCTCCTAGGAGTGATAGGAGCTGATCTGATAGACTAAGGCAATGTGACAGTGGGTAATTATGTTCCAGTGGTGAAAACAATTTGGTGTCCATACTTTGTAGGAATTTCAGCCCTGAGTACCATTAACAATAATGTAAGAACAGAAATGGGAATACCACAGGAATTCAATACTGATTCATCAGTATAGTTTTTCTAATCCATTGTTGAACCTCACTCCAAGCATGATGAAAACTTATTGTTTCCTCCCTTTTTTCAGCTTTCAGCTGACTGAACCTGGCAGTCAGCTGGAGAGAAAGAATGTACTGACATCTGTGAATAAGCACCCAGCCCTCTCTCATTGATCACTTCTCCTCTGAGTGTCCTTTCAGAGAAATATATACAAAATTCTAGGGGCAAAAATCTTTTATCTGACAATAAACAATTTGTACTTATATCCTAGAAAAGCCCAGTCATACTTAAAGATTGGTTAGATGTCAGATAGAGCTTGGAGGCCAACTTGGAATATCTCAGGGATGTAAAATAACTGTTGGATTTCAATTCAAGCAAAACAAATAGTTTAAAAAAAGTTAAAAATCCATTAATCTGTTTGTTTGCCTTCAGAAAAGGATCCTTTGAAAGTTTACAATATTTTGATTTTTTCAAATAGTGAACCAAGATGAGAATCCTTGGAAATGCTGGTTTAAAGATTTTCCTGCCATTAACCTAGGGGTAGGCACCTGCAGGGGCTTCCCCCGTGGCTTAGTGCTAAAGAAACCACTGCCTGCCACTGCAGGAGATGTGGCTTCAATCACTGGGTCAGGAAGATCCCCTAGAGGAGGACATGGCAACCCACTCCTGTATTCTTGCCAGGAAAATCCCACAGACAGAGGAGCCTGGCTGGCTACAGTCCATGAAGTCACAAAAAAGTCGGACATGCCTGAGCACTCAGGCACCTGCGAGGAACTCTGTTTACTGCTGAAGTTCTTTGGGCTTTTATTTCTGTTGGCATTGAAGAACTAAAATCGGTCAAGGGCTGACTCTGAGGTTGGCAATGAGAAAGCAATGCTCTGATGAGGTTTTAGTTTCTCCTGAAATAGTCTTAAATACTTTACAAGGTCTGAACAACTGACTACTTAGAAGACATTAAGTACCTTGAAAACCTGATAGGCAAAAATTGATAGGGTATGCTCCTGCCTGCACATTGTATGGAGGGATCTGTTCTGAAGGCCCTCAAGTCTGGGTCTGTTGGCCAGATGGAAGGCTAGAGTCAGGGCTAATGCCAGCCGGCACAAGGCCCCGGAGTGACACATGCGGGTGTTCTAGTCCCAGCTGCACCTCTTTCCACCTACTTGACGTGGGACAGATTACATGCCCTGTCTGATTCAGTTTTCTCATCTGAAGAAATGAGAACAAGAATGGTTCTTACCTGACAGGTTTGTCGTGGGATAAAAAATGACTGCTATGGCAGTTCGCACTGTGTCATACACGCAGTAAGTGCCTAATAAGTGATATATATTACAGGGATACCCTGTGAGCTGCTGGGTTCCATTAAGTGGAGGCTGTGTCTATACAATCAGAGATTTTTATCCCTGTAGGGGAGGGGTTTTGTGGCTAGGAGCTCAGCAGGGGAAGGGAATGGACTTGGATGGGAAAAAATAACATCTCTGCTAACCTCTCCCAGAGACCTTCAATCATGAATGTACATAACAAACCGCAACAGTATTAATGACACCTGTAATTTTTTCACCAACAGAAATCCCTGGTATTTTCATGTTATATTACAGTTGTCATGGGGATCTTGAAATAGTGTTTATGCACAACAGTGCTTCAAAATTATAGTAGTTATTAGATCTTGTTTCTTGGCCCGCACATGGGCAGGCTCACTCTGGTAAACTGTGGAAAGATAAGGCAGTGGTCCTCTTGCATGTCCTGTCTGCACAAGACAAGAACATCCAGGAAGAGCTGGCTTCTGAGTCAGGACTGGCCTCCCCATCTCTCTTTTGGTTTCTTTCCTCTGTCTGTGGCTATTGGCCCCTTCAGTTTCAAGGGGAAGACACGAAGTGAGAGCTCTCATTTAGTTTTCTGTCTTGAGCAACATTGCGCAATCTAGCTTTGAACTCTACATGGAAGAATTGAAGCAGAGTCTATAACCCCAACTAGCTACTGTTCCCTGTATTTAGAGTGCTTTGATTGGAACTCCATAGGGAAAGAGAAGTAAATAGTCTTGCCTTCTACAACAACCCCCTATCAATATTCCTGTTAGGTAACCCCTGTAGGAAGATACTAACATTTAATGAGCACTTACTATGTCCCAAGGACTGCACTAAGTTCTTCACATATATTACCCCATCTAATTCTCATAGTCACCTGAGCTATGGCTATCAATACCCTGATTGTACAGATGAGAGAATCGAGCTTTAGGCAGTTTCAATAGCTTGCTCAAGGCTACCCAACAGGTACATGGAAGAGTGGAATTCAAATGCAGGCTCCTCTGTAAGTCTGCTGTTGTTTCTACTACTTCCCTCAAAGCCAAGTAGAAAAAGCAGGTTTTACTCTCCTCTTTGGTTTCTTAATAAAAAATCTGATACTTTTATTATAAAATATTTGGGGAAGAAAACTCCCCTCCCTCTACAATAATGGCATGGAAAAAATCTTTTTCTAGATGATTTTCCTTGAGTGAGAGCAGGGAAGCTTTTTTTTTTTTTTTAAGCAAATTCTTTCTTTGCTTTAGTGATAATACTTGGAATTGCACTCTCAGATGGGGTTAAACTTTTTTTTTTTTTTCTTCCTGGTGGATGAATGTTGGCATAAGTCTTCTGCTGGAAACTATTCCTGGACACTATAAACTTTTTGCTAAAACTCTGTTTTTGGCTTCTCTTTTATTAGGACTTATTTTAGTAAGTGACCCCATCATTTATCCAGTTGGACAAGCCAGCAATTTGAGAGCCTCCCCTTCTCTCAGCACCCATTGTAAGTCATTACCAATGTCTCATCAGTTTTAATCTTCTAAATAGATCTCAGATTTATACAGTACTTCCCATTACCACCATCACCACCACCATCGCCACCGCGGAAAAACTATGATGGCCTTTTACCTGTGCAATGGATTCAAAACTGGCCTATACATTCTTATTCCCTTATGATTTGGCTTCTTTTCCATCTCTTCTCCATATGAAGTCAGTTTTGTTTGTTTCAGATCCTTCAGTGGTTTCCCTTTGCTCCTAGGATGACATGAAATCTTTTCGACATGGGCTACAAAGCTCTTGACCACTAAATACCTCTCTGTCTTGCCTCACACAAAGTTCCCCCTGACTCTCATCGTCAGTTACAATGACCTTCTTTATCAGTTAGGATATGATAGGTTAAGCTACTATAACAAACATCCTCCATATCTAGGCATCCTAAAAATAAAAAGACTAATTTACTCTGTGCTCAATGTGTATCAGCAATGGTGGGGTTGGGGGGTATACTGATTGGGAGAAAAAAGCATGGCAAATGACATACTGTCTCTTGAGGCTTCCACCCAGGAATGATATACAGGTGTATGCTCGAATTCCATTGGCAGGAGGAAATGGTGTGTCCATGCCCACCATCAGGGAGGTGAGGAAGCTCAATCCCAGTTTATTCCCAGGATAACAGCCTGAATCAACATCAGGACATTCTTTCCTCCTTCCTCCGTAGGCCTTGAACATACTCATCCCTCTGCCTGGAGCACCTGTTCCTCCATTTTTGGGAAGAATTCTTGTTTATCCTTTTATTCGTTTTAAAATTATTAATTAATTAATGGCTATGTTATGTATTCAGAGAAGGCAATGGCACCCCACTCCAGTACTCTTGCCTGGAGAATCCCATGTATGGAGGAGCCTGGTAGGCTGCAGACCATGGGGTCACAAAGAGTTGGAAATGACTGAACGACTTCACTTTCACTTTTCACTTTCATGCATTGGAGAAGGAAATGGCAACCCACTATAGCGTTCTTGCCTGGAGAATCCCAGGGACGGAGCAGCCTGGTGGGCTGCCATCTATGGGGTCACACAGAGTCGGACACGACTGAAGCGACTTAGCAGCAGCAGCAGCATGTTAGGTGTTAGTTGCAGCATGTGGGATCTTTCATTGCAGTGCACGCGGGCTCCTGCCTGGTTGTGGCGTGCAGGCTCAGTAGTTGCAGCATGCAGGCTGTTAGTTGCTTTGCAGCATGTGGGATCCTAGTTCCCAGACCAGACATCCAACCCATGTCCCCTGCACTGGAAGGCAGAGTCTTAACCACTGGACCACCAGGGAAGTCCCCTATCCTTGAGTTTTAAATTCAAACTTTGGGAAAACTTACCGACAGGGTCAAATGCATTTATTATAGCCTCTTACAGCAACATAACTATGTACAAAGCTTGCCATAACTGTCATTTTATCTTTGTTTGAACGAGTGATGCTCTCCTTTCCAGAAGATTGTAAGCTCTATGCAGACAGTGCCTATGCTGATTTTTGCTCATCAGTGTTAGAAGAAGAAAAAAAAATTTAACACATATCACATATCAGGCATAGTTCTGAGTGCTTTTCATATTTACAGTAACTCTCTAAGGTAGAGTTATTGGCACATTTTATAGATAAACAGATTGAGGGGCAGAACGGTAAAGTAAATGTCCAAGTTCACATGGCTAGTTAAGTGATGCGAAGCCAGAATTCAGACCTAAGCATTCTGCCACCAGAACCATTCTTAGCCACTACAATTTATAGCTTTGCAAGAATATCACTATTTCATGGAGCCAAAAGAAATGCTAGGTAAATATTTCTTGAATGAGTTAATGAAGTGCTAATATTGCATGGAGAACATTCACAAAAATAAAGGCTAACTCAGAGTGATCTTCCTGGAATGTCAAAACTGAGAGGTGCCTTAGAGATCACGCAGTTTAATCCTCTTCTTTTACAGACTGATAAGCCATAGCTCAGTCAAGGTTTATGTAGAGTCCACATTCCGGCTCGCTTGGCAGGAATGACGTGCATGTCTCCCAGAATACCACCTTCCTTATTCATTGAGCAACAAGACAGAAAATGGCCCCAGTGGAGATTTCTTCCAACAGACCTATGGAAATGTGTGTATGCGAAGAATCTGAGTACAAGGAGTACTTCTACTCCTTGTACTCTTTTATCTTCCCTACTCTGTTCTGAAATTAGACTCTCTAGGACAAAAAAGAATGCCAAAGGTAATGAAATCTCCACAGTTGCACACATAGTTTAAAATAACAGTATGAGTCAGTGTTCAGAATAGAAATAGCAGCAATAGCTGACATCCTGGGAACAAACGACTCAATTAACTGGTGTGCTCTGCCACCCAGTTGAAATTCCCTTGATGATTTATAATCAGAGACTCATGAGAGTTAAACCCCAACGAGGCTGTGGCAAAAGTTATATCTAGTTACCGGGGGGCAAGTTCATTGAAGTAGGTTGGGGGTGCTGCCTGGGAACCTTTGACTTCCTACCCCCTTGTTGAGTCTAAATTCCTTTTTCCATCTCCCAGAGGTATGGTGTGACCCATGGACAGGGGAATGTGCCAACCATCTCCATAATTCTCTCTACTGGCATCCAGGTCCTTGGAATGCAGACTCAATTTCCTCAGCTCCCTGCAAAGGAAGAAGGATACAGATGTTCCTCGTTCCTCTGTGTCCACTGGGAATTGGTTCCAGGACCCCCTCATGGATACTAAAATCCACAGTTGCTCAGGAATCTCGTATGAAATGACATAGTATCTTCAGATAACTTATGTACATCTTCATGTACACTTTGAATCATCGCTAGATTACTTATAATACCTAATATAATGTAGGGGGATTTTCTTGTAGTTTAGTCAGTAAAAGAATCTGCCTGCAATGAAGGAGACCTGGGTTCGATTTGGGTGTGAGAAAGATCTCCTGGAGAAGAAAATGGCAACCCACTCCAGTATTCTTGCCTGGAGAATCCAACAGACAGAGGAGCCTGGCAGGCTCCATGTCCATGGGGTCTCAAGAGTCGGATATGACTTAGCACGACTTAGCGACGAAACAGCAACAATACAATGTAAAGTGCTTTGCAATTCATTGTAAATGCCATGGGCATGAACTTGGGCAAACTTTTGGAGATGTGGAGGGATAGGGAGGCCTGGCGTGCTGTAGTCCATAGGGTTAGAAAGAATCGGACACAACTTAGCAGCTGAACAACAACGTAAATGTTGTGTCGGTAGTTGATGGGTATGGGCAAATTCAAGTTATGCTCTTTGGAACTTTCTGAAACTTTTTTCTGAATATTTTGATCTACTGTTGGTTGGGTCCAAAGATGTGGAATCTGAGGGACCAGTGGCGGGTCTGGGAGGGGAACCCAGGTGCTTGATGCCCACTCTAATATTTTTCCACTCCTTTCGTTTTCCAGTATGGTTCCCATCCTCCTGAATCCAAGTTCAACAGTGTGGCATCTGTTAAGCCACATGGGAAGACCATTTGGCAAAATAACACCTAAAAATGCAGGTTCATCCTTAACTAGAGTTAGTTGGTAGGGACTGGGTTTCTTTCCAGCATACTGGGCAGGGAATAGGGGCTTCCCTGGTGGCTCAGATGATAAAGAATCTGCTTGCAACGCAGGAGATGACTAATGCTGGGGATGGTACAGCCAGAGGATGTAGTGGTTTCTGCTTCAAGGGGGCTGTGTGGTGGGCGTGGACTCCCAGTCACCCTTTGTCACCCTAGGGGAGCTGTTGTTGCCAAAATCTTCAGATCTGTGAGGGAAGAGCTTTTTGACTTACTTGAATGCCTTGAATGCCATGAGCTAAGCTAGACTGGAATACTTGGAATAAGGAAATTCATTTGGCAAGTGAGCTCAGTGTATGTGTGCTCAGTTGTGTCTGACTCTTTGCGACTCCATGGACTGGAGCCCACCAGGCTCCTCTGTCCATGGGATTTTCCAGGGAAGGCTCCTGGAGTGGGTTGCCATTTTCTCTTCCAGGGAATATTCCCAACCCAGTGACTGAACACGTGTCTCCTGTGTCTCCTGCATTGACAGGCGGATTCTTTACCACTGAGCCACATGGGAAGACCATTTGGCAAAAGTAACACCTAAAAATGTAGGTTCATCCATAACTAGAGTTAGTTGAAAGAAATTCAGCATGCTGGGCAGGAAATAGGGCCTTCCCTGGTGGCTTCGATGATAAAGAATCTGCATGCAATGCAGGAGACCACTAATGCTGAGGACTTGCAAAGTAGGTAGGTAGGTATTCTTATCTCCTCTTTAAAGTTAAATAAAGTGAGATTCAGAGAGGGCAACTGGTGTGCCTGGGTTACACAGCTGAAAAGGCCAGCTGAGCTTTGAGCTCTGATCCCTGTGATTCCTGAACCCAGACATCGTTAGGCACCCTCAGCCTGCCAGAGTCAGAGCAGTGGCCTCCAAATGGGGGCGATGAAAGTGAGCAAGCATGGAGACAGTAAAGTCAGAGCAGATATGGGATAGAATAAAGGTCAGCTCTAGGTAGTGGATGCCTGCCAAGGTCTCTGCTTTTTCGCCTTAAACCAGAAATACAAAGTAATACCCGGGAGAGGTACACTCTTCTCTTTGGCATGACTGGCCATAATATAGAGTTCCTTCTTTGTCAATGCAACATGTAACAGTCCACTTCTTTCTTGAAATTTACAGGTTGAAAATTTACATTTTATTGAAATTTGCCCTCCTTATGGATCTAAACAGATATAAACATTTACGTATTTATACAATTTTTACTGGTGCCAGGTGGAATCTCCAATGCTGTCTGATTTTGCTAATTGCCAGAGTGCCTCCTCTCTACTGGAGTATCAATAATAATAATGAAAGGCCTAAAGACGCATAAGCATTTTCTGTTCCCAGCTTCTATTTTACGAATAAAACATTGATGCTCTTTTTAAGTTGGCCATCACTCATGTGGTAGGTTTTGCAGACAATAACAGTTCATTAGTAATATCTAGTGGGGAAGATGTATGATGTTGTAAATATTTAAAATCAAATTTGAAAAAGAAGACAGAGATGAATGCCCGAGATGGAGTGGGTAGCGGGGAGAGCATGGTGCTCAGGGCTGTGCTTTTCACAGGAACTTCCGCTCTGGCCCTGCCATTGTTTTCCCTTCTAAGTCCTTTGAAAGGGGACTCAGCCACCATGGAGATGCACCAGTCGGGTCCGAAGTGGCGGACATCAAATTTAATGCGTGTCTTAGCCTATGGTCCTTCTAAAAGTACCCCCCAGACAAGGATTGAGGTTTGGGGAGAATAAATGCAGGAAGAATCATTGTGAAAGAGTGTGAGAATACATGATAGGAGAGGCCCATCAAGGTCATGATAAGGGGAGAGTTTTGCCGTGTATCAGTAGGCGCAGTCCCACTGGGGAGCCTCTGAGAAACCTCTGTGAGAGGATGTCAGGGACCAGGAAACTGTGTACATCCTCCCCCAGCTCTTTCTACTCACTGATGCGAGTATTGTTCCCAGGAAGGCCTTTGGGGATCTGTAGGTGGCTGGTGTGTTTGAAAACTGTCTGCGCGTCAGCGCCCCGTGGGAATTCGTGGGACCCTGACAGCTCAGCTGCAATGGCTGGGAGTGGAGCCCAGGGACTGTTGGAGGAGGAAGGGGCAGCTAATAAAGAGAGTCCGGCCAGGGAAACCAAGGCCCAGAAAGAACGACTGCAGCGACCACAAGTCACAGCAGCACCTGGTGATGGAATCAGCCAAAAGAGAGGTGCTCTTCAGAGAAGCGGCGGTTGGGAGGCAGCCCCTGATGACGCCCCTTTTCTGTCTCTTTCCTTTGAGGCACACCTGGAGGGATATGATCCTAGACAGGACTGACTGACCGTGTGCCCCCTTTGAGCCTCCCTCTCGGTCCTTTGTTCCTCACAGAGGCTAGTCCCAGCTCTTGGGTCCCCAGATTGTCCCCTCCCATCCAACCTTTCTAAAACTCCCCTGAATATGTTTTATTTCTTTGAATGAATCCTTGTTTTCCACCAAAAGAACAAATCTGTGCTCTGATGTTAATAATTGTGATTGAATATTTAATTTTTTTTTATTTAAAATTTTTTTAAAACTTAAAAATTAAAATTTTAGTCTATTTTTCCATGAGGGATTCCTTGAGTTAAAAATGTTTTAGCCAAATTATTTCTAAGCTCTCCTCCAGCTTTGAATGCATTGATAAAATTGTGACATGTCCGACCAGGGAGAACCTCTGCTGCTGCTGCTAAGTCGCTTCAGTCGTGTCCGACTCTGTGCAACCCCATAGACGGCAGCCCATGAGGCTCCCCTGTCCCTGGGATTCTCCAGGCAAGAACACTGGAGTGGGTTGCCGTTTCCTTCTCTAATGCGTGAAAGTGAAGTTGCTCAGTCGTGTCCGACTCTTAGCGACCCCATGGACTGCAGCCCACCAGGCTCCTCTGTACGTGGGATTTTCCAGGCAAGAGTGCTGGAGTGGGGTCCCATTGCCCATCTAATTCAGTGTCCTCCTTTTACAAAGTTGCACACCAGGGCTCAGAAATGGGAAGAGACTTCCTCAAGTCCATGGCTGCATGGTATTGTGACAGGCTGGTTAAAGTGGAGTGTCATATATTCTTCAAAGATCTTAGAGCTGAGACAGAACCCGGCAGATATCAGCAGTGATCCGGGAGCACAGGAGATGGAGAAGGCTGCCAGAACAGTCTGAGTGCACATGTTTAGCACATGTGCCTTTTTAGGAATGTGTTTTAGGATCCAGTATAAAACTTTCGCTAGACCCTTTGTAGCAGATAAAAAAAAAAGTTATTTAACTTTTATAATATATAATGCATGCTGCTGCTGCTGCATACTATATATATATAAAATATTGTTATAACTGGGAAAGTTGTGAATATTTAATTCCTCATATGAGCTTGTATTAATTTAGCCTAAAATGATAATTTGTATTTGTTTCTAGCAATATCATAGTGATATATTTTACCTTAAACTGAATGGACAACTTTAGTTTTGTTTTTTCTTTCTGTTTGCTTTGCTGTCAATTACCAACTACCCCTTCCTCCATTCTATTATAGGGTAACCTGTATCTGAGAGCAAGAGTTTCACTTTTGGCAAACCTAATCACCTGTGTTATTTGCTAACTGGAATATTGTTTAATAACATATTTGTTCTGTGTAGATGTTGTAATGATGATTGAGGAATAGGCTTTACATAACATTACATAATCAATCTGTGAAATAAACAGGCTTAGTAGAAGAGTTACTTTAGCTGAAGAAAATTCTCCTGAACACACTGCTAATTCTAATAGAGGATTCTGCATAGACAGGGGATGGGGGGTGGAGAGGATGGGAACCAGCCTTTCCTCTGTCTTGAGGGAAATCAGGTACCCATGTGCTTGGTTAAAAGGCCTCAATGGAGGGCTTCACACCAGATGAGTGACCATGGATCAGAGGTCCAAAAATATGAGTTGGGGAATTCTAGACCTTGAGGTACTCTATGGAGAGAGGGTTCAGGTGGAGAATCTGAAATGTTGCATGCTAACTTCCTCTCTTGTAGGATATAAGCACAGTAAAGGTATTGAGAAATCTTGCAATGAAAAAACACAAGTAACTTCAGCTAATCATGGTTTCCCAAGCCTTATCTGACCACCAAAACATTTTCTTCTACAAAAAACTCCAACCACATTTAGTAAAGATTGCAGACCATGTGTCTCTCTTCTCCAGTTTTCTCCTCCAAAGTTTACCACCTTCTGAGTTTGCTCTTTACAAGAGGCTCTACTTAGAAGTCATCTGTAAACTTACAAATATTTGCTAACCTGACCCCTTTTCAAGCCATGGGGTGTAAGAATTGAGACCAACCCAGTGAAACACCAAATAAAGGATGTCCTTTCTTGAAATTCCAGCACCTGACTGTTTTCTATGTAGAACTGAAGCGTTTGCTCAAGGATTTCATTATTGGATAAAGAAGAAAGGAAAGTGGACATTGTTTTTCTTCTTCCAAGAGGAGATTTTTCTGTTGTTATTGACTCGGTATGACAGCCTACAAGTATTTGCTGAGCCCAGTCTATGGACTTAGGATTATTCTAGGACTTGTAACAGATGTAGAAGGAAAATGACAAATTGTTTTTATTTCCAATGCAGTTGGAGTCCAGCAAAGTAACACCGATGAAGGAAAATGTAAATGCTCCAAACAGTGTTGCTCAGAATACAGCACTTGTAGGAATTCAGCAAAAGAAGAAATTGGTGGGGTGGCGTAGATGTAGGGAAGACTTCCTGAAGTTAGTGGGACTTTAATATGGCTGGGAAGACTGGAAAGAATTTTTAAAAGACAAGAAGATAAATGGAATTCCAGGCAATAAAATAATGAACTCTTGACAAGAGACCTCTGGGAAAAATTCCTTTTCCTAAGGCTTGGGCTACTCTAGGAAAACGTCACTGTGTAACGAGAGTGTCTCTGAAAGTAGTTGAGACCCACAAGCTTTAAACATAAAGCTGGCTGATGTAGCCAGACTATGTGTTAGGAGTTTGAGGTTTAGATACCAGCATGTAAATTTGGCATCTACTATTTGAAATGTAAGAAAGTAATTGGCTTTTATTCTTCTGTATTTTTTTTATAAGGGCTGGTGAGTTACTTGAGTAGGAGCAGACCAGTCCCAGAATGTGTAACTATTTTTAACAGTAGTTAGAACAACGCTCAGCTCCTCTAATATCCTGATAGATAGCCTGCTCTCTGGGACAGTAGGACAAAGGCCAGGAGGTCATTCCTAATTGCCAGGATTTGATGGCAGATATGCATTTCCTCCCCCTGACTAGACGGAAGAGCAGGACCCGGTAGGCTACCGGGCTGTCCCTGTTCCAATTTCTATGTATTCAGCATGAGACTTGTTTAAAGAAGAACTGGAGAACTATAGCCTGAACTTTTCTTTGAACGGCCATATTCCCCGTCTTCTACCCTAGAGATTGGGAAGATAGCAGATGGTTATTTGGGGGGACATGTGTGTGTGCTCAGACGTATCCAACTCTTTGAACCCCTAGACTGTAGCCAGGCAAATTCCTCTATCCATGAGATGTTCCAGTCAAGAACACTGGAGAGGGTTGCCATTTCCTCCTCCCAGAGATCTTCCTGGCCCAGGGATCGAACTCACATCTCCAATGGCTCCTGTATTGGCAGGCAGATTCTTTACCACTGAGCCACCTGGGAAGCCCTCCTCGGGGTGGGGGGAGGTAGTAATTCTTTTCTGAATTAATTTTTAAAGTTTTTATATAAATTTAAAGGTTACACTCCATCTGCAGTTATTATAGGATACCAGCTATATCCCAGTGTACAGTACATCTTTATAGCTATCTTACACCCAGTGGTTTGTACCTCTCACCCCCGCTCCTCTATATTGCGCCCCCCCCACCACAGTAACCATGGAACCAGTTTGTTCTCTACATCTGTGACTTGCTTCTCTTTTTTTATGTTCATTAGCTTGTTGTATTTTTTAGATTCCATATGTAAGTGATATCATACAGTATTTGCCTTTGTCTGACTTATTTCGTTTGGTATAATGCCAGACACCCCAGGAGATGCAAAAGACGTGGGTTCTATCCCTGGGTTGGGAGAATCCCCTGCAGTAGGAAATGGCAGCCCACTCCAGTATTCTTGCCTGGAGAATCCCATGGACAGAGGAGCCTGGTGGGCCACAGCCTATGGGGTCACAAAGATTTGGACACATCTGAGCATGCATAAAGCAAATGCCTTTCAAATTCATCCATTGACTGAACTGCTGCAAATGGAAAGTTTTCATTCTTTTTAAATGGCTGAGTAGTGTTGTTTTATACGTGTGTGTGTGCGCGCGCGTGTGCGTGCACGCGTGCGTGTTCAGTCACTCACTCACGTCTGACTCTTTGTGACCCTTTGGACTGTAGCCTGCCAGGCTTCTCTGTCCACGGGATTTTTCAGGCAAGAATACTAGATTGGGTTTCCTCCTCCTCCAGGAGATCTTCCTGATTCAGGAATCAAACTCATGTGTATATATATATATATACACACACATCTTCTTTATCCATTTATCTCTTGATGGATACTTAGGTTCCTTTCATATCTTGACAATTGTAAATAATATTGCTACAAACATTGGGGTGCATTTATCTTTCTGAATTACTGTTTGTTTTTTTTTTTTTTCAGACATATACACAGGAGTGGAAATGCTGGGCCATATGGTAGTTCATTAAAAGAAAAATAATAATAATAACTTCCATACTGTTTTCCACAGTAGCTGTACCAATTTACAGTCCCACCAACAGTGTACAAAGGTTCCCTTTCTCCACATCCTTGCCAGCATTTGTTATTTGTGATCTTTTTGATGATAGTCATTCTGACAGGTATAAGGTGATACCTCACTGTGGTTTTGATTTACATTTCTCTGATGATTAGTGATATTGAGCATCTTTTCATGTGCCTTTTGGCCATTTGGTCATCTGTATTTCCTCTTTGAAAAAAATGCCTACTCAATTCTTCTGCTCAGTTTTAATTGGGTTGTTTGTTTTTTTGAAGTTGCGTTTTATGAGCTATTTATATATGTTGGATAGTAATCCTTTATTGGTCATATCATTTGCAGATATTTTCTCTCAGTTTGTTTTCATTCTGTCCATGGTTCCCTTTGCTGTACTATCTAAGAAGGCAAAAAACTTACACTTGGAAAACTTTAAGATGCTGACAAAATAAATTGAAGATGACAAAAACAGATGGAAAGATATACCATGTGCTTGAATTTTTGGGAGAATCCATACTGTTAAAATGATCGTACTACCCAAGGCAATCTACATATCTAATGCAATCCCTATAAAAATACCAACACACTGCTGCTGCTGCTAAGTCGCTTCAGTCGTGTCCGACTCTGTGCGACCCCATAGACGGCAGCCCAACAGGCTCCCCCGTCCCTGGGATTCTCCAGGCAAGAACACTGGAGTGGGTTGCCATTTCCTTCTCCATTGTGTGAAAGCGAAAAGTGAAAGTGAAGTCGCTCACTCGCGACCGACTCCTAGCGACCCCATGGACTGCAGCCTACCAGGCTCCTCCATCCATGGGATTTTCTAGGCAAGAGTACTGGAGTGGCTTGCTATTGCCTTCTCCGACCAACACACTAGAACACATAATTTTAAAATTTGTAAGGAAATATAATAGTACCCAAAGAGCAAAAACAGTCTTGAGGAAGAAGAACAGAGCTGAAAGAATCATGCTTCCTGACTTCAGACTTTACGATAAAGCTGCAATAATCAAAACAGCATGATACTGGCACAAAAACAGACACATAGATGAGTAGAACAGGGTAGAGCCCAGAAAGAAAGCACACACTTATGGTCAATTAATCTATGACAAAGGAGGCGAGATATACAATGGAAAAAAAGATAGTCTTTTCAATAACAGCTGCATATAAAGCAATGAAATTAAAGCATTCTCTAACAGCATATACAAAAATAGACTCAAAATGAGTTTAAGACCTAAATGTAAGACTGAGTACTGTAAACTTTTTAAAGAAAAACAGGTAGAACACTTTTTGACATAAATGATAGCAATATTATTTTTTAGATCCCTCTCCTTAAGTAAAGGAAGTAAAAGTAAAAATGAACAAATGGAACCAAATTAAACTTAAGAGCAGTTGGTTTTAATGTGTATTTATCTATACTTCTATGTTTGTGTCTAGATAAAATCCCCCCATTTAAAAAGAAAAGATTCTGCCTTTCAGCTTCACCCTTGAAACTAGAAGGTTAAAGTTAGTGTTAGTTAGAGAAATAAGTGGATTTTCTCCAAGTCCCCATTCACTAGGTGCCTTCCTTCTATCCTCTCTTTCAACTTCTTGGACCAAAAATTGACAAGAGAATATAAGCAAACCAAGACTGGTGGATGTAATCAAAGACCGATCCATAGCTCAGTGAACCACTGTGGAATGGGTAAGCTCTGCCTCCCAGTTTGTAGACACCATTCACCCACACAGGACCATCTACGCTTGAATTTATCTTCAGCATAGTGAGAAGAGTGGAACGAGGACCTAAATAAGACCTACAAAACCACCAGCACAATGCCTACAATACAGTTGGAATTCTTTCAATGATTCATCTTCTTGCTATAATTATTTTGAGAATCCTGGAAATTGTTTTGACCCACCTGGGAACAAGGCTGGCTCCAGAATGACAAGCTCCATTAATTTCATAATATAGAATAAAGTATCAGAAGGATGTAATTTGGTAACAAACTGTAGTACTTCAATATTATGCAGCAATTAAGAAAGGATGAGGTAAGTGTGTGTACACTAATGAGAAATGAGTTTAAAAAAACAGGTTGTAGAACAACATGAATAATGTGATCACATTTTTTATTTTAAAAACCAAAACCCTGTATAAAGCATAGCTCCCATTTAATGAGTTATTACTGTTTATGGAGCTCTGCACTAAGTGCTTTTAAAACTCTGATCTCCTTTCAAGCTCCTGGTTTTGGAAGAGTGGTCTCGCTATCAATGTCATTTTGCTAATGCAGAAATTGAGGCTTTAAGGAGGTGAAATAACTTTCCCAGGGGACACAACCAAGTGGTCTGATTCCAGAGTCTATTGTAGAAGTTATTATGAAATTTAAGTGTTCATGGCTAGAAGAACACACACAGAGATAAACTAGACTGTTGTCAGCAATTACATCTGGAGAGTGAAAATGTGGAGGAGGACCAAGGCAAGTTTAGGATATTGACATTTTACTATAAATTCATATATTGTAACAAATATATATATATATATATATATATCTTACAGTTAAGAAGACAGTTCTTTGCACAAAAGGGCAAACATTGTATGATTTCACTTACATGAAATATCTAGAATAGGTAAATTCATAGAGACAGAAAGTAGATTAAATACCAGAGTCTAGAGAGTGGGGGAAATAGAGAGTTACTGATTAATGGGAATAGAATTTCTGTTTCAGTTCAGTTGAGTTGCTCAGTCGTGTCCGACTCTTTGCGACCCCATGAATCGCATCATGCCAGGCCTCCCTGTCCATCACCATCTCCCGGAGTTCACTCAGACTCACGTCCATTGAGTCAGTGATGCCATCGAGCCATCTCATCCTCTGTCGTCCCCTTCTTCTCCTGCCCCCAATCCCTCCCAGCATCAAAGTCTTTTCCAATGAGTCAACTCTTTGCATGAGGTGGCCAAAGTACTGTAGTTTCAGCTTTAGCATCATTCCTTCCAAAGAAATCCCAGGGTTGATCTCCTTTAGGATGGGCTGGTTGGATCTCCTTGCAGTCCAAGGGACTCTCAAGAGTCTTCTCCAACACCACAGTTCAAAAGCATCAATTCTTCAGCACTCAGCCTTCTTCACAGTCCAACTCTCCCATCCATACATGACCACAGGAAAAACCATAGCCTTGACTAGACGGACCTTAGTCGGCAAAGTAATGTCTCTGCTTTTGAATATGCTGTCTAGGTTTACAGATGACGAAAACCTTTGGATATAGATAGTAGTAGCATTGCAAATATAATTAATGCCACTCAGTTGTATGCTTTAAATGGTTAAAATGGTAAATTTTATGTTGTGTATTTCACCATGATTTTTTTAAAAAGAGAAACAGTCCTTTGAATTTCAGTCATATGGTTTTTGGAAAATTCACTCTCATACCCTGATTTTTCTCATTTTGCCTCTATCGTGTTTTGTCTCCCAGAGATGTGGAGTCCTCAAATGACTCACAGTGAGAAAAAACTGCAGCCTTACCTAGTTGGGTAACGGGCTCAGATGGTAAAGAATCTGACTGCAATGTGGGAGACCCAGGTTCTATCCTTGGGTCAGGAAGATCCCCTGGAGAAGGTAATGGCAATCCACTTCAGTATTCTTGCCCAGAGAATCCTATGGACAGAGGAGCTTGATGGGCTACAGTTCATGGGATCACAAAAGAGTCTCAGACATGACTGAGCGACTAACACTTACCTAGTTGGACGGGTGTTTGCATCACTATCTCTGAGTTTTGAAAGTGCCTGCCTCCAAGTACCAGCTCTTTTGTTTTCCTGTGTTGCCTGAAGATGTATGACTGTGATCAGCCAGTGTCAGGCAGAGACTCCTTTGCCTTGTTAGGGTACCTGGAAGTGCTCTTTAAGATCTGAGTGATAGCCAGCACAGTAATAGGAAGCATCTTACAATCTGAATTTGCAAAAGATGGAGCTGGGTCAGACTCTAGATGTTTTATTTACATTAACTAGGCTTTCAAATGGAAGATTAGAGAGTCAGACAATTACTCATCCATCCATTCATCCGTTCACCCACACAGCCATTTGTGCATCCGTTGTAACTCCATTCTGTTAACAAAACTTTAAGCAGCACCAACTGAAGCTAGACCAATGGCCAAATCCTGAGTATTAAGAGTCGCATTTCTCATGATACACTGTCAATCAACACAGTGTTATACCAAAGAAATTAGAATAGGCATTGAGGATCATGACTTCTCCCATGATTTTTACACACTTGCTGTGTGACTTTGGACAAGTTTCTTCTCTTCTCTGAGCCTTCAAATGATTTACAAATTGCCCTCCAGTTCTCAAAATTGCTGATTCTGCTCATGTCGTTAGTATCAAGCTGTCCACATTTTCTGATATGTTTGCTAGTCTGTGATCATAAGTGAGACATGCATAAATTGAAAGAATGTCTTTATGCTTGCACCCATAGAAACTGATAAGATGTTGTTACTATGCCAGTCACCACTTGAGTGCTTAACGTTGGTAATAATGATAATAACAGGAAAAGTATGAACACTTGCACATATAGAAGGAATATGTGATTATGATTTATAGAATTGAGATAGAGATTAGTTGTTCATCTGCAAAAAGATTTTATTAACACCAAATAGAAAAGCATGTTCAGCTTTCCCATAGGTGGCATGAAGGAATGCTCAGTAATGGATATATATGCTTTTTTTGTGGCATGTGTGTGTCTTTAACAAATATTGACCTGTCCTTTACTGTTATTTTTCAAAACGTGAGTAAATCAAAATAAGGTGTGTTTTATGGGACTCTCTTGTTTTATTATGTGTCATTTAATTTTTAATACCTAAGTGACACCTGATGTATTACCTAATCAAAAGAGGAGAATTATACATTGCACATAATCAGTTATTTTTGCCATATCACTGAAATTAGACTAACAGATGAGGAAAATAAATAAGATGAACTTTAAAAATGAAAATGCTTAGCCTTTGGAATTTTAGTTGACAGCTTTTGAAAATTAAATTATAAGTCAAGTCCTGATAGGTTTGATATCTTCCTTGCAGCTTTGCCGATGATGTATTGCAGCTTTAATGGAATATCATTTATCATCTGATAATAACAAATGTAGTATTTCTGAGCTTGTCATCTCTTCTGTGATGACAAATAGTCCAACTTGTAGTGGTGATAATGGAATTTTATAATGATCTGTCCTAAACTGACTCAACTGCAGCCTGAGCTATTTTTCTTAAATCTCATAATGCCTATTACATATAGATTACAACAGTCAACGCCTCCCATCTTAGCATGGGAGCAGATCAATGAATCCAGATTTTAGGCAAACAACCTTAAAGTATCAAATAATATTTACTTGTTTATCAAAATTATCCCTCTTAAGCTAATAAGCGAGCTTGTCGGAGACTGTCGGAAATGGGAAACTATAAAACCTAATAGTTTAAAAAAAAAATGTGATGCAAACTCTGTTTATCTCTTAAACAGTAGGTAATGCATTTAGTTTGCAGCTCAACTCCTTCAATCCATCATTTTCTAGAGATTTATTTAATGAAGGCGTAGTGCTGAGAACACGAGTTAGAGAGCCCAGGCGCCCTTCCACTTTATCTTGAAGCAGAATTTATTTTGTGTCTTAACTCTCAGCTTGTCTGATATCATAGCCTTAGTTGATAACATAGTTGCACCTGTACATTCTGTAGTCAAAAATCTCTTGCCCTCTTGGCTCTCTTCTGAAACTTCCAATCAGCCCGAGACATCATAGAAAGCGTAGGTCTGGAGGATATGAGCTTGTTAAAATGCTCCAACGATATGTGGATGTAACTGTAGCAGCCATGGGGCTCTGGAGGCTGCCTCACAGAAAGGGACTTTGTCAACACAGCCAGGGGAGGCAGCTCAGTGGACACTGGAGGGTGCACTGTTTCTCCTGGCAGATCTGATTTTCTGTCTGTGATCACAGCAGACCAGCATATGACAAAGAAACAGGCCCACGTGAAGGGCTCAGTTTTGACCCTGAGACAGCAGAGAACACTGTTAGTGGCACAAACTGCTATGCAGAGCGATGTCCGACAGGTGTAAGTGTCCCCTGGTGGGGACAGACTGAAGTTCCGGGAGCTGTGCATTTCACATGGGCTGGGATGGCAGAGCCAGTAGGGATCTCTCAGAGCTGCTCAGTCTTTGATTGTCTGCTTCAGTGTTGTCATGGATGCAGTCTTGTTTGTCCTTCAGTGGAGTTGCATTCCAGCCCCAACTAACGTGTCTGGTTCCCTCCCTTATGTTCTGGACTTCCTGCAGTATTTCTTTGTGCTGTGAAAAGGGCCCCATTAGGGGCCAATCATCCACTTAGCTGCAGAAGGACTGGCCCTCATGCTGCCGTAAAGGCCACGTTCCCTGCCTTTTTTTTCTCAGATTTTTTTTATTTTTAACATGGGCCATTTTAAAGTCTTTACTGAACTTGTTACAATATTACTTCTGTTGTATGTTTTGTTTTTTTGGCTGCAAGTCATGTGGGACCTTACTTCCCTGCTCAGGGGTTGAACCTGCACCCTGTGCATAGGAAGCACTGTCTTAACCACTGGACCACGAGGGAAATTCCAATCCTTACCTTTCTTGAGTCTTCCCTTCCTTTTGTTTTTCCCCTTCTCTCTTTTCCGTTCTCTTCTCCTTTTCTTTCTTTTTCTCCCTATTCTTTTTCTCTCTTCCATTTTCTTTACACAGAGAATCACAAAGTAAGAAGCCTATGCTAAGTCACCTCAGTATCCTACTCTGTGCAACCCCAGAGACGGCAGCCCACCTGGCTCCCCCTTCCCTAGGATCCTCCAGGCAAGAACACTGGAGTGGGTTGCCATTTCCTTCTCCAATGCATGAAAGTGAAAAGTGAAAGTGAAGTCGCTCAGTCATGTCCGACACTCAGCGATCCCATGGACTGCAGCCCACCAGGCTCCTCCATCCATGGGATTTTCCAGGCAAGAGTACTGGAGTGGGGTACCATTGCCTTCTCTGAAGAAGCCTAGAGGGCCATGTAAATAAAATAATGGGGTAAAAGGGAGATTCATGAGTGTCCATTTTGTTTAAAGAACATCCCAAATTCAGCTCATTGTTGCCAGTCAGGAAGAGCCGGTGCCCAGATCTAAAAGTTTTTCAAGAGAAACTGGAAATCTAGTTCTTCTATTAAGAAGATACATATTTTGAAATATTGAAAATGACTTCAATCTTGAAAAATATTGTGAGGGCTGAAAAAAATAGAATTCATGCCAAGGGCTGCCTCTGTGTGAGCTGTGGTTTAGAGACTCCACTTGGGTGACTTTCTCTACTCGAGTGACATTCAGTTCAGTTCAGTTCAGTCGCTCAGTCATGTCCAACTCTTTGCAACCCCATGAATCGCAGCACGCCAGGCCTCCCTGTCCATCACCAACTGCTGGAGTTCACTCAGACTCACGTCCATCGAGTCAGTGATGCCATCCAGCCATCTCATCCTCGGTTGTCCCCTTCTCCTCCTGCCCCCAATCCCTCCCAGCATTACAGTCTTTTCCAATGAGTCAACTCATCGCATGAGGTGGCCAAAATACTGGAGTTTCAGCTTCAGCGTCATACCCTCCAAAGAAATCCCAGGGCTGATCTCCTTCAGAATGGACTGGTTGGATCTCCTTGCAGTCCAAGGGACTCTCAAGAGTCTTCTCCAACACCACAGTTCAAAAGCATCAATTCTTTGGCGCTCAGCCTTCTTCACAGTCCAATTCTCACATCCATACATGACCACAGGAAAAACCATAGCCTTGACTAAACGGACCTTAGTCAGTAAAGTAATGTCTCTGCTTTTCAATGAGCTATCTAGGTTGGTCATAACTTTTCTTCCAAGGAGTAAGCGTCTTTTAATTTCATGGCTGCAGTCACCATCTGTAGTGATTTTGGAGCCCCCCAAAATAAAGTCTGCCACTGTTTCCATTGTTTCCCCATCTATTTCCCATGAAGTACCTACTACTCAGAAACCAGTGTCCCCGAGTATGTGGGATCACCTTCTTACTCTCTCTTTGCTTGTATCTACATTTTGCAATATCTGCCAAATGCTTCAGAGACATTTGATGCTCAGAGACTTTTGAGAGAGAGAGTCTTGTTTTAAATGAAAGACTTCTTTCAGAAAGAGTTGAGAAACAAGATCAAGTAGGTTGCCAGGACTGTTTAGAGAATTTGCATGACAAGAAAGGAATTTCAATTTGTTAAGCAGTTGGGTTATTAATATTTCTCCTGGAAATCTTGAATTGAGCCATCAGGAATTTCAGAATTTCAGAGATGGAGATGTGGATGTGAAATGAAGGAAATTCAGAAAACAGAGATGACTGGTTTTGATATATTGAAGTTGGAGAATTAACATTCCAGAAGAGATTGACAATAAATTATTGTGGAAATACAGCAGCTGGGCAGTGGAGCCCTCTGGTAGGAGAGATGAAATGATCCTCTCACCAGGTTGGCAACTTTTCCCTTCATTTGGATTTTTCCTGGAGTGTTTGGTGTTGATCTGAGTCAATTATACTGTAGGCCTTTGAGCGGTAGGAAAAGCCGTTATATCCCATATTTTAATGGTGGAGAAGCTCCTCAGAGCCAGGAACTGTTGCAGGGGCAGGGACACAGAGATGAGTAAGATAAAACCCCTGGTCTAAGAAGCTCAGAATCTATAAAGAAGATTAACAGTGTAGATTTCAGTGGAGAGAGACAGGGCTAAAGAAGACATTCTGTGACCTTGGGGAAGTTATACAACTTTCCTTCATATTCTTTATCTTTTTAAATGGGCATAAGCCCTTCCCTCCCTAACTTGTTGAATTGCTATGCTACGATGACCAACTATCCTATTTTTATTCATTGTTGTTCTTATCAGACTCTTTGCAACTTCATGGGCTGCAGCCCACCAGCCTCCTCTGACCTCTGCTATCTCCAGAAGTCTGCTCAAATTCATGTGCATTAAGTTAGTGATGCTATCTAATCGTCTCATCCTCTGCCACCCCCTTCTCCTTTTGCCTTCAATCTTTCCCAGCCTCAGGGTCTTTTCCCGAGTCCACTCTTCACATCAGGTGGCCAGAGTATTGGAGCTTCAGCTTCAGCATCAGTCCTTCCGATGACTGAAGGGTTTCCTGGGACACAAGACTTTCAGTGCTAATACTGGGACAGTCCTTGGCAAACCAGGACTTTGGTCACCTTATACGAAGCCCAAACATTATATTATATATGTGAAAGTGCTTTAGAAAAGACAAAGACCCACAAAAATGTTAGGTAGTGTAGCTTGTTAGGAATGCCTTCTAGGTGTGCTGGAGCAGGATGAGAAAATTCGTATCTGAAAACAGACGTTTAAAATCCAGTCAGAGGGTGGCTTTTCCAATATGTCTTATCAATTTATGTAATTTTACCTTTTTCTCTAAATTTCAGATATGGAGTGTTTGGTATTTGATAAGTACTTGTGAGTTTTGACTGTACAGTATTTGTGAAGAGTTAGGTCAATTATAAGGCCTTGCAACTTCTCCCCCAAAAAAGTACACAGTAAATAAAGACAGCATCTTAAATCAAAGATGAAGACTTTTCCTATTGCCTGGAAAATAATCAACTTGCAGATAAACCAGAGTATGGTAAAAACTTTCAGTATGTTTGATTTTTTAATTTGCTTTATGATGACTTTGAAGTTCTATTGCTATGGCCTTTCCGTTTAAGAAATTGTGCACTTGTCAGCAAAATCTCCAGAAGCAGTGAAAGAAAACACAAAAGAAGAAACTCAGAAATCTTGGGCAGTGATGTCACCAGTTCAGTTCAGTTGCTCAGTCATGTCTAACTCCTTGCAATCCCATGAACTGCAGCACACCAGGCCTCCCTGTCCATCACCAACTTCCGGAGATTACTCAAAGCCATATCCATTGAGTCGGTGATGCCGTCCAACCAACTCATCCTCTTTCGTCCCCTTCTCCTCCCAGCCTCAATCTTTCCCAATGATTCAAATGAATCATTTCCCAATCTTTCAAATGAGTCAGCTCTTCTCATGAGGTGGCCAAAGTATTGGAGTTTCATCTTCAACATCAGTCCTACCAATGAACACCCAGGACTGATCTCCTTTAGGATGGACTGGTTGGATCTCCATTTCATAGCTATTTGTAAGGCTTCCTCAGACAGCCATTTTGCTTTTTTGCATTTCTTTTTCTTGGGGATTGTCTTGATTCCTGTCTCCTGTACAATTTCATGAACCTCCATCCATAGTTCATTAGGCACCCTGTCTATCAGATCTAGTCCCTTAAAACTATTTCTCACTTCTACTGTATAGTCATAAGGGATTTGATTTAGGTCATACTTGAATGGTCTAGTGGTTTTCTCCACTTTCTTCAATTTCAGTGAATTCGGTAATAAGGAGTTCATGATCTGAGCCACAGTCAGCAAGGAAGTTGTAGTCTTAACAATTAATGAGTGAACAATCTATCTAGTCTTTTGATGATGAAACCAAGGTGTTACCATCAAGAGAGAGATTGACACTCTCAGCATTGCCCGTTAAACACAACAATGATGAGACAGTCTAGAAGCATCACATGGCATTGCTGGATAATGTAAAATATTGGGAGAGCTTCGTAATTAAGTCCACAGCCAAGATCACTCTCTGTATTTTATCCAAGAGGAGATCACACTTCAGTAACTCCCTGGAAATAAAGCAGTGTTTTAACTTCCAGCACCACTGAGATCTCTCCAAAGAATCTTGTGGTGAATCTTGACATTTCTACAACTTTATAGTTACCCAGTTGTAGTTGGTTTAGACATAGCAGAGTCTAGCCTTTTGATGGCTTTCATGTTGGGATATAAATCAGACTCCCAGAAGCATCCAGCCCAGCCTTTGTTTGACAGGCGTTCTAAACCTATTCTAGCGATAATTTGTGTGGAGAATGCATATTAGATTAGGTGAAGTGGGAGATGCCACAAAAACTATATCCTGCATATTGTCCCTGGAACTTGCTCTCTTAAATGGAAAATAGCTCTGTACCTCTAGGAAACTGCACAATTCAAAGTTAAGTGCCAGATAATCTGTACAACCAAAAAAGTGCTCTAGAAGTAGAGGGTGAGGGGCATGGGAGGCTTTCAAGAGAGGTGGAGTCGGAAAAGAGACCTAGGTACTCTCCTGGCCAAGGGGATGCCACGCGCTTGCCTTTCCCCCTACTAGGGAAAGGGAAGGAGAGTTCAGACCTCTCTCTCTCTCTCAGGTGCAGCCCTTGCTGTGAGTCAAGACTTAATTCAGGTCGTCCCATCAGTGCATTTTTCATCACAGGCTGGGAATGACCTCCCTTTCTTGGTGACTTATGAACCAATATCATGATTTTGGCATCCTTGTAATCTTACCCTGTAATTTACTTAACATTTCTTTAAAAATGGATAACTTGATACATCTTCTTACTTTATCTTTTGATGGAGTTTTTGGTCCCTATTAGAATTCCAGAGTTAACATGAAGATTATTTTAAAGGGAAGAACTTTGAGGTTCAGAAGATGCAGAAAGATGCCTTCTTGGGGCTTCCCTTATGTGACTATAAGCAGCAACTTCTGGGGAATCCATATGCCATAACTCCCTCTTTGAGTGGATCTACACCCAAAAGGGAGAATACAAATAAAACTACCCTAAATCTCTTCTCTGAGGGCATTTCATGGCCCTAAAGGAGACAGACCACTCATACCTATTAAGACAAACAGTATCAGAAACTTTCTTCTTTTCTATAGAGATATAATAATATATAACATTACATTGTTTCAGGTATATAATATTTATAATGACTATATATATATATATTGCAAGATGATCACCACAGGTCAACATTCATCATGATGCATAGTTATTTTTGTGTGTGTGTGATGAGAAATTTTAATATTTACTCTCTTGGGAAGTTTCAGATATTTCAGACATGTCTTCCCTGGTGGCTATGATTGTAAAGAATATGCCTGCAATACAGGAGACCCTGGTTTGATCCCTGGGTCGGGAAGATCCCTTGGAGAAGGGAATGGCAACCTACTCTTGTATTCTTGCCTGGAGAATTCCATGGACAGGGGAGCCTGGAAGGCTATAGTCCATAGGGTCACAAAAGAGTCAGACATAACTTAGGGACTAAACAACAATAACAATTGTATTATATTATATATCTTATAACAGTTAGATTATATATTTTAAACTATTACTAAAACGTATATGAATAAATTTTCATTAGCGATTATAACTTAATCATTTCTGATTCTTTGAGACCCCATGGACTGTAGACCTTCAGGCTCCTCTGTCCATGGGGATTCTCAAGCCAAGAATACTGGAGTGAGTTGCCATGTACTCATCCAGGGGATCTTCCCAACCCAGAGTTCAAACCAGGTCTCCCACACTGCAGGTGGATTACTTACTGTCTGAGTCACCAGGGAAGCCCTTAGGGTTCCCCTAAACGTTGGCTCTTCAAATATCACCTTTATTATTCTTGCTCTGCCTATAAGCCCTGTGCACTCATGAGTTATGTGTCTTTGAATTTTGGTTCTTGAATGCTAATTCCTATCTTTAAAATACCAAAGTTGTTCATGAAAAGTAATAATAAAGATGCACAAATATGTAACTGAAAATATGGGTTGGGTGATGACCATCTTCACAATGGTTTTAAATCAAATCCTTACTTATGGTTTAGCTTTGACGAGCTCAATAAAAGACAGAAATGCTATGAACCTAACAGAAGCAAAAGATATTAAGAAGAGATGGCAAGAATACACAGAAGAACTGTACAAAAAAGATCTTTACAACCTGGATAATCACGATGGTGTGATCACTCATCTAAAGCCAGACATCCTGGAATGTGAAGTCAAGTGGGCCTTAGAAGGAATCACTACGAACAAAGCTAGTGGAGGTGATGGAATTCCAGTTGAGCTATTTCAAATCCTGAAAGATGATGCTGTGAAAGTGCTGCACTCAATATGCCAGCAAATTAGGAAAACTCAGCAGTGGCCACAGGACTGGAAAAGGTCAGTTTTCATTCCAATTCCAAAGAAAGGCAATGCCAAAGAATGCTCAAACTACCGCACAATTGCACTCATCTCACATGCTAGTAAAGTAATGCTCAAAATTCTCCATGCCAGCCTTCAGCAATATGTGAACCGTGAACTTCCTGATGTTCAAGCTGAGGAACCAGAGATCAAATTGCCAACATCTGCTGGATCATGGCAAAAGCAAGAGAGTTCCAGAAAAACATCTATTTCTGCTTTATTGACTATGCCAAAGCCTTTGACTGTGTGGATCACAATAAACTGTGGAAAATTCTGAAAGAGATGGGAATACCAGACCACAACAGTGGAAACAGTGTCAGACTTTATTTTTTTGGGCTCCAAAATCATTGCAGATGGTGATTGCAGCCATGAAATTAAAAGACACTTACTCCTTGGAAGAAAAGTTATGACATTACTTTGCCAACTAAAGTCCGTCTAGTCAAGGCTATGGTTTTTCCAGTAGTCATGTATGGATGTGAGAGTTGGACTGTGAAGAAGGCTGGGCACTGAAGAATTGATGCTTTTGAACTGTGGTGTTGGAGAAGACTCTTGAGAGTCCCTTGGACTACAAGGAGATCCAACCAGTCCATTCTGAAGGAGATCAGCCCTGGGATTTCTTTGGAAGGAATGATGCTAAAGCTGAAACTCCAGTACTTTGGCCACCTCATGAGAAGAGTTGACTCATTGGAAAAGACTCTGATGCTGGGAGGGATTGGGGGCCGGAGGAGAAGGGGACAACAGAGGATGAGATGGCTGGATGGCATCACGGACTCAATGGACGTGAGTCTGAGTAAACTCCGGGAGTTGGTGATGGACAGGGAGGCCTGGCGTGCTGCGATTCATGGGGTTGCAAAGAGTTGGACACGACTGAGCGACTGAACTGAATTGAACTGAACTGAAGCAATAAATATCTACAAATTCATGGATGTACCTCCCCCACCAGATCATAGCTTTGATGTGTGTCTCACAGTGCATTAAAAGAAATATTTAATCTTAAAAAGTTTATTTGTCTGACGTCTTAAATCATTTTGAGTAGCATTAGGAGTGTGCATTCCATACCCCTTGAAAATACTGTTTCAGTTGTCCCTGTGGGTTATTCTGCTATTCAAAGGGATAATATCTGGGAAATTGCGTCTATTTCTTCAAATCTGTGTACATAGAGGAATGTACATAGAGGAATAGTGACTGTGGCGGCAGGCAGGACCGCGAGCTTAAGAAATTTGAGCTATGTTTCGAGCTCTGGAAGAAGACATCTGTGTGATGTTGGCAAAGTCCCTTCCCCATTCTGGGCCTCAGTTTCTTCATCTAGTCAGTGAAGAGGGGATGGGGACCACCAAGCTCTTCCATCCATGACCCTCTAGATTGCTTGATTCTCCTGCAGTTAAGTCAAGTGTGTTTAAGTAAGCAAGCCACCTCCTGCTTGCCTCATTCGGGCCTCTTATCTTAATAAGTAATGAATGTGCCAAAGGCTGACAATGACATATTTTGAAAATAGTTTTAATGCATGGCTGGCAGAGGACCTGTTGGGCGTTGACAAATTACACAAACAGAGATGATGAGGAGTGCATCAAATATTAATGGCCCAGGGCCCAGACGGTAATGGAGAACTTACCTGTATCTTACACAGGCCTACTCATGTTCAGCTGAAGGGAACATTTCTTTTCAGCCTCTCCAGGCAAGTGTAGGGCTGGCTCTCAGGGAAATGGAGAAGAAGTCAAAGTTGGTTTTTCAGATCTTTGACTTTGGTTTAATGTATTCCTGGAGGCTATTTGAGAATTGAGCTCTTTTACGTGTACCTCTTATATGATATGTAAATATCATGCATTTGTGTTTCTGAACGCTGGTTCCTATTTTAAAAGTTCAGAATTGACTAGGAAAAGTATGAAAAACCAATGGTAAAGTTACAAGCATATGCACTTAAAAACATGTGCATGTTTTTAAAACTGAGAACATAGCCCTAATGTTTTAATGTAAATGCAAGAATTCTTCTTATTGGGGGATTTTTCAACCTAGGCATCTTTTTAAACATTAGTACAATAAAATTTATATCTATTAAATCAGTAACTATTTAAACTGTTTTTCTCACTCCAAGCAGCTTTGCATTGAGTTAAAATTTAAAGTCATGGTGTCCAAAATATTCACAAAATATTTCATTTGAAGAGGCTAGAGTTCCCCATGGTAGATTTTTCATCAGTATCTCTTCTTCTTCTCTATCAGGGAGATCTTGATAAGTCTTTACTGTGAGCAAATGACTATATTCTAGTCCAGGTAGGATTATCAGATTTGCAAATAAAAATACAGAATTTCCAATTAATGTTGACTCTCAGATGAACAAAAACTATATTTTAATATGTATGTTCCATGCAATATTTGAGACATACTAAAAATCATTTATTGTCTGTCTGACATAAGAATTTAACTGGGCATCCTATATTTTATCTACCTAAACCCAAAGGTTGAAAAACCTTTTTTATAAAGGGCCAGATAGTAAATATTTTAGATTTTGTGGGCCATAGATAATTTTAACTCTGTCATAGCCACAGAGAATAATTTTGCAAATGAATGAGCATGGCTGTGTTTCAATAAAATTGTTTATGGACACTAAAGTCTAAATTTTGTAGAATTTTCATGTGTCATGAAATATTATTATCCTTTTGATTTTTTTCTCAATCAATTAAACATGTAAAAACAACTGTGACTTTGTGTGTGTGTGAAGTTGCTCAGTCATGTCCAACTCTTTGTGGCACCATGGACTGTAGCCTGCCAGGCTCCTCTGTTCATGAAATTTTCCAGGCAAGAATACTGGAGTGGGTTGCCATTTCCTATTCCAGAGCATCTTCCTGACCCAGCAATCAACCCAGCAAATGTCTCTTTGCATTTCCTGCATTGGGAGGCAGATTCTTTACCACTGCACCATCTGGGAAGACACTTGGACGATGCACCTAATCTCCCCTCTCCCCCAGCAATTTTAGAAATGCTGAATCACTATGCTAAACACTTGAAACTAATATAATATTTTAATTCAACTACAATTTAAAAAACTAAAGACAGTATGAAAAGAAAAATGAATTTAAGTGAAGAAATAGAAAATCTGAATAGACTATTTACTAGTAAAGGGATTGAATCTGGAATCAAAAATTCTTCAACAACAAAAAAGTGAGGGCCATATAACTTTGCTGGTAAATTCTATCATACATTTAAAGATGAACTAATACCAGTCCTTCTCAAACTCTTCCAAAAAACAGAAGAGGAAGACACATTTTTAAACTGACTTTTTAAGGCTAGCATCACCCTAACACCAAAGTCAGACAAGGACTCTACAAGAAGAATAAAAAAGAGAAATTACAGGCTGATATCACTGATGAATATAGATGCAAAAAGTTGCTCAACAAATTTTTAGTGAATCAAATACAGCAATACATTAAAAAGATCATACACCATTAAGTAGGATTTATTTCAAGGATGCAAGGATAGCTCAGCTTCCACAAATTAATAAATGTGATATACAACATTAACAAAATGATTACCCATATAAAATTTATGTAGTCATCACAAAGGATTAAAAAAGAATATTTGACAAAATTTAACATCCATTCATGATAAAAACTCAACAAACTGGGTACAGAGGAAATGTGGGTGTGTATGCTCAGTCACTTCCAGCTCTTTGCAACCCATGGGCTGCAGCTCACTAGACTTCCCACTCCATGAAATTTCCCAGGCAAGAATACTGGAATGGATTGTCATTTCCTTCTCCACAGAGGAAGGGTATCTCAAAATAATAAAGGCCGTATATGACAAGCCACAGTTAATTTCCTACTCAATGGTGAAAAAACTGAAATTTTTTCCTTTAAGATCAAGAGCTAGACTCTAATAGGATGCCTACTGTTGCAGTCCTGGTCAGAGCAGCTGGGCAAGAAAAAGAAATAAAAAGCTTCCAAATTAGAAATGAATAAGTAAAAATGTCTTTATTTGCAGATGCCATGATATTATATATAGAAAAGCCTAAAGGCTCCACCCAAAACTGTTGGAACTAATAAACAATTTCTGTCAACTATTAGGATATGAAATCAATGTATAAAAAACTTGCATTTATATATACACTATCAAGATTGCTGGGAGAAATATCAATAACCTCAGATATGCAGATGACACCACCCTTATGGCAGGAAGTGAAGAGGAACTAAAAAGCCTCGTGATGAAAGTGAAAGAGGAGAGTGAAAAAGTTGGCTTAAAGCTCAACATTCAGAAAACTAAGATCATGGCATCTGGAGGATGAGATGGCTGGATGGCATCACTGACTCAATGAACATGAGTTTGAGTGAACTCCGGAAGATGGTGATGGACAAGGAGGCCTGGAGTGCTGCGATTCATGGGGTCGCAAAGAGTCAGACACGACTGAGCAACTGAACTGAACTGAACAAAATACTAATAGAATGAAAAGTTAAAGATATAATCCCATTTGTAATTGTATCAATAACAATAAAGTGATTAGAAATAAATTTAACCAAGGGGGAAAATATCTATTCACTGAAAATTAAAATACATTGTCGAAATACATTGAAGAAGGCAATTTCCATGTTCATGGGTTGGAAGAATTAATATTGTTAAAATGTCCATTCTATTCAAAATGATTTACAGATTTAATGAAATTTCTATCAAAATTCCAATGAATTTTTTAAAGATAGAAAAAAAAATCATAAATTTCTGTGGAGCCACAAGAGACTATGAAAAGAACAAAGCAATATTATAAAAGAAGAACAAAGCTAAAAGCATCATATTCCTTGATTTCAAACTATATTACAAAGCTATAGTGATCAAAAAAGTATGGTTTTGGCCTAAAAACAAACACATGGATCAATAATACAGGATAGAGACCCCAGAATAAAACCACATATATATGATCAACAAATTATGACAAAGAAACCAATAAATGGTGTTGGGAAAACTTGATAACCACATGCAAAAAAGAAAAAGAAAAGAAAGGAAACTAGACTCTTATCTTACATCATACTCAAAAATCAATTTACATTAAATTAAATACTTAAAGATCTGAAGCTGTAAAACTCCTGGGAGAAAATGTAAGGGATAAGCTCTTTAACCTCTGTCTTGGCAATGATTGTTTTGATTTGACACCAAAAGCAAAGGCAACAGAAACAAAATAATCAAGTCAAATTAAATGAAATTAAAATGTATATTAAATTAAAAAGCTTCTGCACTTCAAAAATCAAAAGACAACCTAATAATGGGAGAAAATATTTGTCAATCATATATCTGATACGGGCTTAGCATTCAAAATATATAAAGAACTCATGCAACTTAACTGTGAAGAAAAACAATCTGATGAAAAATGGGCAGAGGAACTGAGTAGACATATTCCCCAAGAAGACATACAGATGGCCAAAAGGCACATTAAAAGAGTCACACTGGTGATTGGTGTCACCAATCATCAGGAAAATGCAAATTAATGCCACAGTGAGATAGCACCTCACACCTGTAAGAATATGGCTGGTATCAAAAAGACAATATATTAATAACATAACTGTTGAGGAGGGTGGAGAAAAGGAAACTCTTGTGCACTGTTGGTGGGAATGTGAATTGGAACAGCCACTATGGAAAATAGTACAGAAGTTCTAAAAAATAAAAATAAGACTGCCATATGATCCATCAATCCCATTTCTGGATATATATTCAAAGGAAGTGAAAACAGGATATTGAGAGATATCTACACCCCATGTTCATTGCAGCATTATTCACAATAGCCATGATATGATCTTCCCTGGTGGCTCACACATTAAAGAATCTAGCTACAATGCAGGAGACCTGAGTTCCGTCTCTGGGTTGAGAAGATACCCTGGAGAAGGGAATGGCTACCCATTCCAGTATTCTTGCCAGGATAATCCCAAGGACAGAGGATCCTGGCAGGCCACAGTCGAAGGGATCACAAAAAGTCAAACACTACTAAACAATTAACGCTTTCACACAAGATATTGAAACAGCTTAAATGTCTGTCAGCAGATGAATGGATAAACAAAATGTGGTATATGTATACAATGGAGTATCATTTAACCACAAGAAAGAAGGAAATCCTGCCATTCATGGCAACAGTGATGGACCTTGAGGGCATTATGCTAAGTGAAATAAGCCAGATAAAGGCAAACAGTGGATGGTAACACTTATATGTGGAACCCTGGTTCCTCAGTGGTAAAGAACCCATCTGTTAATGCAGGAGATGCGGGTTCAATCCCTGGGTCAGAAAGATCCCTTAAAGAAGGAAATGGCAACCCACTCCAGTATTCTTGTCTGGAAAAAATCCCATGGAGAATGGAGCCTGGTGGGCTACAGTCCATGGGGTCACATAGAGACATAATTTAGCAACTAAGCAACAGCAACAACAAAATAAAAAGCCAAACCCACAGAAGCAAGAAAGTAGAAAATGGTTCGCAGGGGCTGGGAACTGGAAAAATCGGGAGAGGCTGAAAAACTCTTTTAGCTATAATACGAATAAGGTTTAATGTGTAACATTACCTACATATCTAATATATAACAGGGTGCTGATAGTTTTATTGTGCCACTTAAATAAGAGAGTAGAACTTGAATGTTCTCACTACCACCACCTACAAAAAAGGTAAATATGTGAGGTGATGGACCTGCTAATTAACTGGATGGTGGGATTCTTTTCACAATGTATATGCATTGTATATCAATGTATATCAAATCACCATGATGTATACTTTAAATATCTTACAATTTTATTTGTCAACTATACCTCAGTAAAACCAAAAGGAAAGAAATAAGAGAGTACCCCTCCAACATTTTTATTTTTCAGTTAGAAAAGCCTTCAGTGAGGAAGACATAATTGAGCTGAAACCTGCCAGAGAGTAATTATAAACTGAAGGATGGAAGGAAAGAAAAGAGATGTGTGATGGTCACAGAAAGAGTTTGAGGGCTTAAGGATCAGAAGGAAGTCATGAGCTGGGGCATGGCTACGTGGGTTTGGTGAGCGATAGAGCTGGTGACATAGCCAGGAACCAACTCAGCCAGTCTCTCTGTCTCTCTCTCAGTATTTGCATTTCAAAAGCCTCTCTTTGCTCAGTGTCTTTGGCCCTTAAGCTGCCAAATGAGTTCACAACTCAAACTAATGAAATCCCCTGATGGCAGTCCATGACTCATTTCTTGGTTGATGGTGAGATAAAGGTGACTATTGCCAAGGTATTGAATCAGCATTTCCCAGAGCTTCTAAAATCTCAATCCTGACTGTGTGTTCTGTGGAGCAGTCGCGGCAGAGTGCCTTTGCACTCACAGCTGAGATTGCCATCATCCTGAAAGGGAAAAAATGTAGAATGTTGACTTGGGAATAGGGTATGTTAGTCCCCAAATAGCCAATGTGAAAACTGAAGCTGATATTACCTTCAGTAAATGGAATTACTTACTCTAGAAGTGGAGAATCTTGAAAAAGTGTAGGTTCCAAGTGTCAGAAGCAAAAAATCTTACTCTTGATATTTCAGCCCAAGAGAGGACACGTGGTAGAATTTCAGGCAGGGGCTTGACAACAACACACTCTTTCCTCTCCTGCATGCACACTCACATACCTCATGATGCTCTAAGTCCTGTGTCTAAAGCCATGAGTTCTCTGCTTTTCATTTCTATTTTGATATAAAGTTTGCTGTGTTGACTTGATCACACAGCAAAAAGAATTTTGACTTAGGTGTCATAATTTATGCAGCTGATTTCCTGTGAGACTGTGTTGCAACTTCTGTCAATATATTCACCTTATATTTACCCTGCTCTGGCTGCTTGGACATTGGTCATATCCTGTGAGAGCAAAGCTCTGGCCCCTCAGCAGGGCAGGCAGGAAGGCACTTCAGGGAAGAGGTTCAATGGCTCTTCTCAGCCTGTACCCTCTAGGCAACTGCCTTCTCCAGCAAAGCTTGCAGCCAGGCTGGGCCAAGGGTTGCAAGTATGCTGAGATGCAAAATCCTCCTGTAGCTTGAATGACCTGCTGAAGAGGTGTATGACATGACAGACACATGGGGAAGGAAGTGGGGGCGGGAGGGAGGGGGGCACCAGGAGCTCATGGCATCGACCCTCCCCTCCATCAGGAGGTTCGGAGCTGGGCTTCTCTCACAGGCACCCTCCACTGTTACCTGGCATTTCCTTCATTTGAGCTGAGGTCTGCCTCCCTCAGCTTTCTCCTCTTTTCCTGCCCTTGGGAATTTGAAACAGTTCATCCTAGAGCACTTTTCCCCAGTGGGTTAGGGGATAATGGAAGAAGTTCCCTCTGGAGGGATGTATCGGCAGTGCAACTGCTGGAGAATTGCTGAAGCTCATTGCCTCCAAACAGTGGTCCAGGTTCTGTGCTGCAGTGACATGCTCTAGCTCCAACCTTGTGAGGCCAGGAGGAGCAGGGACAGGGGTTTGGGCATCTTGTGCTGTCCTTCTCTTCAGAATGTTCCTAATAGTCCTGGATTAGGTCTGAGCAACTTCCTTTGTTCCACTTGACCTTTACCAAAGCTCATTGTTTTTGTGTTGTGTGTTAGTCGCTCAGTTGTGTCCCACTGTTTGCGACTCCATGGACTATAACCAGCCAGGCTCCTCTGTCCGTGGAACTCTCCAGGCAAGAATACTGGAGTGGATTCCGTTCTCCAGCAGATCTTCCCAACCCAGGGATGGAACTCGGTCTCCCGAATTGCAGGCAGATTCTTTACTATCTGAGCCACCAGGGAATTACCTATTATCAAAGCTGAGGGACTAGATGGTCACCTGACCTAGGCTGAGCTAATCAGATTCTCTCAAAAAGCTGAGTGGCAGGGAAAACACAGGCCAGCCTTAGAGAATGATAAGACTGTGGGGAGTCAGGATCACAAGGAGCAACATCTGAATAAGACTTCCAAAGGTTTGGGGAAACAGAAGAGTCTCAAAAAGGAACAGTCTGCAGTGAAAATGGAGTGGGCTTGCAAAGAGAAGCAGAAATGGGAGGTCGAGTGATTCCCCAAATAAGGAGGCAACAAGTAGAGCTGGTTGGTAAGTTTCCAGTTCCCATAATGACCCGCTGTATTTCTGCAGATAGGTTTCACAAGATTTTCCTGCATCCTTCTAATAAATTCCTTATTGCCAAAGCCAGCTTGAGTGAGTATCTGTTTCTAGAAATAAAGTGATCCTTCAGACGGGGTTGTAAAATTTGATATCATAGGGGAAAAGATAACCCCACTAGTTTGTGTCCTGGAGTCATTGCCAGTCATTGGCATGTGGTTTAAGTAACGAGGGGGTTCTCCAGGTCTGAGTTCTCTCCTTCTCTGGCATTCCATCTCGCTGTAACTTGCAGCATTAGAGGGCCATTCCTTTGGAAGTCAGTATTTGCCTCTCAAGGAACTTGGCTCAGTGTTAGTAAACTAAAATCAGCCACTCAGGGATGATTAACTTGGAGGAGGATGGATGAACCAGTGAGTGCAGACTGAGAATTCTTACTGGGAATGGGAAGTTATTTGGAATTCCTATTAGGAATTGACAGTATTGCTGATTGTGGGGGAGAGGTCTGGGCACAGAAGTCCCTCTTCCTTTCCATCTTCCCTCCCATCCTGTGTTTCCATTTCTGTTCCTACCTACTCCATGGGCCTTCTGTGATTTTCTTGGGTCAGGCCAACAATTTCTCTTCAGCGACTCCTGCATTTACGTGGAGGCTTGGCAGAAGCCCAGAGAAATGGCATGTGAATAACGCTGTGGCTCCGTGCCAAGTACAGTGGAATTTGTCACTGAGGATCTCCCAGGGCCCGGGCCACGTGTCCTGTGTCACGCAGAGATGCTCAGTAATGCGCTAATGTCCTGGTGCACAGGTGGGCTGGGATCTTGCATCCCGGATGCTAGATCTGGTGGCTTTACTGGTGGTCCTCCTCATTCACTTGATGTGGGGACATCTCCCCAAACAATGCACTGGGCTAGGCACCGTTCTATAGCCTCCATGTAAGTTCCTGATCCAGCCCAGGCTGTGATGCCTGACTTATTCATCATTCTTGCTACTTGCTCCTTCTGAGTGTCACCTCGAATCTTGTCCTAGGATGATGATATTAGAGATATGGGTAAGGTTTTGGTTTTTCTATTATTTTAAAATAATATTTATTTATTTGACTGTGTTGGGTCTTAGCTGCGGCACACAGCTCTCTAGTTGTGGCGTGCAGACTCCAGAGAGCACAGGCTCAGTAGTTGGGGTGCACGGGCAGCATCTTAGTTATCCGAGCAGGGATCAAACCTGCATCCCCTGCATTGCAAGGCAGATTATTATGTCTTTAATTTTAATTGGCAGATAGTTACTTTACAATATTGGGATTTTTTTTTTTTTTTTTTTTGCCATACATCAACATGAATCAGTCATAGGCATACATGTCACATATATATGGGTCCCTCTGGAACCTACTTCCCACCTCCCTTAACCACTGGACCACCAGGAAGGTCCCTATTATTTTTCAAAGAGTGGAAGTGGCAAACACATTGAGAATGTTGGCACCAGCTGAGTTTAAATTTTCAATATAAATTGTGCCAAAAGATGGTTTTATATTGCAGTATGACGTATTCACCTCCTCTGCCTTTCTCTTGTCCAACAGCACGTGCCCGGGCCTAAGCCTGTACAAACTAATTTCAGCCTGACCCTGATTAAAATTTCCTTCCAGGAAACCTGAGAGACTGCTGTTTGTCGATGAATGATCCCCATCACACCCCTGCTCCCCCCGCCCCTGGCCCATCATCCCCAGAAGCCATTCTTCAGAAGCCAGATGTTGCGAGTAAGACTATGAGAGGTGTCAGTCCCATTCGTAATGCTGGTGATTCTTAGGGGAGGCAGCAGGATTCTTTGCTTTATCTTTTCAAGTTGAGCATATAGTCATGTGACTGGGGGAGAGTCCTCATTTCCATTCTGCTAGATGGGGAGAAGGGGGTCCGTCCACCTCCTGAATTAGAAGAGGCCATTCTCGCTCCTGATATGCAGGGTTGGCTGATTTGGGAATGCCACCTTTTCTTCACTCCCATCTGTTTTTTGTTGTGGCAGCATCAGAGTCATTGCCATTTAAAGAGTTAAACTGTGGAGCAGGCAGGAGTTTCGGGTATCAACCTGAGGTCCTGAAAGTGTTTCACTGAGTCTCCAAATTAAAGCTGATAAAATACTTCCCTGGTGGCTCAGCGGTAAAGAATCTGCCTGCCAATGCAGGAGACGCAGGTTCGATCCTTGGGTTGGAAAGATTCCCCAGGAGAAGGAAATGGCGACCCACTCCAGTATTATTGCTTGGGAAACCCTATGGACAGAGAAGCCAGGTAGTCCATGTAGTCCATTCTATAGTTCATGGAATCACAACGAGTCGGGCATGACTCAACAACTACACAACAGCAACAAAAGCTGACTAAGAAGAGGACCAAAAGATTCCTGGGGCTCTAGTTATAGGAGAAAGTGTGCTTTGGTCTATGAGCGGGAGTCTGGAGACTTTCGTGACCTTAGCTTCTGACCTGTCTCACAGGGATCACCTTTTACTTCTTGTAGCTGGGCGTGATTTCAGGCAAAGGCTCCAAACACTCTATTTCATGCTAACCTTTTTCTCCATCCATCATCATCCATTCTTCTCCTTCTGAATAATAACTAATATGTGTGGATTGAAGTACCATTTGTGAAACATCCATTATCTAATTTTGAGGAACTGGGGGCTGAGGGAGTTTGACTGACTTGGCCGGTGTTCCTTGTCAGTAGATGGCGAAGACAGATCCAAATCCCACAGCACAGGACAAAGTCCAAATCGAAGCATAATTTTAGGAGACAAGTCTCAGGAACACATCATTTTTAAAAAGGCAGAAGTTTTAGGAACTGAAGATTTAAATACATAAATGGCATATATATGATATATGAGTGTGTACATATATGCATGTAAATACACTCCCGTTTGTGTGTGCATGTATATATGTGTGTGTGCTGCTGCTGCTGCTAAGTCACTTCAGTTGTGTCTGACTCTGCGCGACCCCACAGACGGCAGCCCATTAGGCTCTGCCATCCCTGGGATTCTCCAGGCAAGAACACTGGAGTGGGTTGCCATTTCCTTCTTCAACGCATGAAAGTGAAAAGTGAAAGTGAAGTCGCTCAGTCGTGTCCGACTCAGCGACCCCATGGACTGCAGCCTACCAGGCTCCTCCGTCCATGGGAGTTTCCAGGCAAGAGTACTGGAGTGGGGTGCCATCGCCTTCTCCGATATATATGTATATATATGTTAAAAACAAGTATACCTGACTGGGAATGCTTTTCCTCCCATAGAAGTTTCTTCAGGAGAAGGCAATGGCACCGCACTCCAGTACTCTTGCCTGGAAAATCCCATGGACGGAGGAGCCTGGTGGGCTGCAGTCCATGGGGCCGTGACTGAGCAACTTCGCTTTCACTTTTCACTTTCATGCATTCGAGAAGGAAATGGCAACCCACTCCAGTGTTCTTGGCTGGAGAATCCCAGGGATGGTGGAGCCTGGTGGGCTGCTGTCTGTGGGGTCACACAGAGTCGGACATGACTGAAGCAACTTAGCAGCAGCAGCAGCAGCAGAAGTTTCTTCAAGCACACTTGCTTAAAGATGACTAGAAGGGTAGTGTTTGGCCTGAGGAATGTATGGCAAATGCTATAACTTAATAATTAATATAGTTATATTATTAATATAAAATAATATACAGTATATATATGTATATATATATTCTGGGTAGTATGATGCTGAGTCAGGTTACTGAGAAACATCATTTGTTTCAGGCAAAAAAATGTTCCCTTTCCTATATTAAGGTCTTCAAATCACATGAAATTACATTTATTTTTAATTTGTTTTGTTTTCGAAGGTTACCTTTTAAGATGTACAGCTGACAGCAGATTGTTCCCTGTCTTTGTGGCATGATAATTGGAAACACTGCATTTATTCATTTACTTAATAAGCACATTTTGAGTATTTAATCAGACAACATTCTGGGAATGAAAGTGTGAAGATCACTAAACCAAATGTTGCTTCTAGAGGAATATGACGTGAAAGGGCCTAGAGAAATTTCTGAGTTGGTGGAATACAAGATGGGACACATTTATTCTCAGTCAATAGGGAAGGGAACGTCTGAGTGAGATTTGAAGCATGAATTCCAAATTCCATGCAGGTGGAGGAGGAAGGAAAGGGTATTAAAGGCAGAGGAAATAGCGTGTTGGGAGAGACATCAGTTATACTATTTAATGTGACAAAGGATCGTCAGAGTAAGTTGCCACACACTCAACACACGTGCTTAGCATCTGCAATGTGCCTGCACACTGTCAGGCCCTAGCTAGCCGGTTAGCTGTGCTGTGTTTTGCAGCCCCATGGACTGTAGCCCGCCAGGCTTCTCTGTCCATGAGATTTCCCAGGCAAGAATTCTGGAGTTGATTGCTATTTCCTTCTCCAGGGGCTCTTCCCGACCCAGGGTTTGAACCCGTGTCTCTTCCGGCTCCTGCACTGGCAGGCGGGTTCTTTACCATTAGCGCCACCTGGGAAGTTCTGCAAGTGTCAAGTACTGGGGGTACAAAAATCACTCACATAGAAGCCCCGCCATCTGGAGACTTAGAATCACAGAATATTGGGACTTTGATGTATCTTGCCGGTGATTTTATTCCAGTGATTTTTCGGATTCCGTGTTGCTGAATTACAGGAGTTCTGCTTCTTAGGCTCCTAGTGAGGCAAGATGAGAATGTATTTGTCAGCTCAAACCAAGTTGTGATGCAGTAACAAATGGTCCCCAAATCGTAATGGCTTACAACAATAAAGATGTGTTTTTCACTCATGTGACATGATTATCATGGATCAATTCTGGTTTTGCTTCATATTTTCTTCATTCTAGAACCTGCTGAAGGAGAAGCTCTTATTTAAGGCATGTTTGGCCCGTTTCAGAGGGAAAAGAGTGGTGGACCATGGCTTTATAGCTTTTGCTTGTCAATAGTACCTGTCATTTCTGGCCAAAAGCAAGTGATATGGCTAAGCCTGATATCAGTGCAACAAGGAAGGATATTCTTTTTCCAGGATTAGGGGGACATATTCTGAGTAGTTATAACATCATGGAGTTTAGAAATTCTTTATTTTGTCTTCAAATAGTGCACCTCCATGTGTAATCGTTTTATGTATTGGACTTATAAGCAATATTTTGCTCGAAGCATGACAAAGAATACTAGATGTCCACTAAAAGCTGTTCTCCACTTTCACAGCGCAGTCACGATTCACTTTGCATCCAGGTGTGGCTCTGTGTCCAGTTCTCAACAATACACTATAGGTTCAAACCGTCTGTGTTGATTTTAGGCCATAAGTTCTAAGAAGCAGCTATATACTTTCTCCATAATACCGCTTCCCTTAGCATAGCAAGAGACAGACACTAGCTAGATAGGAGATGGCCCATGCACTGGAGGGACAGTCTCTGAATCACACTATGGAAGAATGCTGCCAACTATCCCACCCTAGATTCTGGGGTGAGTAAGAAAGAGGCTTCTATTTTTTTTTTAAACCATGTACATTTCAGGGTCTATTTGTTACAGCTGTTTAAACTCTAAAGATGGCGTATCTAAGAACAAATTTGGTCTTATCTAATTCTCTCCTTGTTCTGAGAAGGAAGCGGAAGGTCAGGGAAGGATGGCAACTTGCCCACATTTACACAGAGCTATTTTAGGATGAAGCCTTCAATGTGGATCTCTGGACTTACAGGCCAGGGTTTCTGGCTCTGTCCAGAAGTGAGGGAACATATGATTAAAGTTCAGGCTCCAGGTTGCTGGTTCATGCCCTCAGTCTGGTCCAAAGATGTGTCCCATGTTTCCTGCATAAAGTTTTAAATTGGTATGAATTCATTGCAGACATTTATATATCAGGTATTTCACAAGAAAGATTAGGTTCTGACTTCTCTTGGAAAAGCCGTAGAGTCTGGCAATGCTAGGTCTGTTCCTACAAGGGGGAAAGTTGGCTTCAGCTCCTCTCTGTTTAGATGGGGCGTGTGCTCCCTAATTCATCAACAACCCTTCTGCACCCTATGGTTTCCTGACTCTGAAACATAGAACCAGTTGCCATTTATTGTAATGCTTATTCAAGCTGATAGTAAAGAGGAAAGTGCATTTTTATTTTTCCATAATTCTTATAAAATACAGAATAATGAAGCAACCAGAGAGAAGAAACATAATTGGAGAGAATATATTTCCTTGGGAAGTGAAGAACCATGCCTACTCCAGCCCACTTCACCTGCTTCTGTTACCCCCAAGTGTTTGCATTATATACCAGGACTATGGATTAATGTGGGGAAATGACTTCTCTTTCCTGAAGGCCATGGCTGAGCCAAGATAAGACTTTTTCCTTGAGTCAGAGGTGTCATGTATAGATGATCACCTACATTGGTGTGGTGTGACCACTTCCTTCAGCCTTGCAGTGGGTGCTTACTGAGGGCAAGGTGCTCAAACCAGAGGCCTGAGCTGGTGGGAAGGCAAGGGGTCCCCAGGAGCCTGGATTGGGTGAGGGGGTCTCTGCCCTCCAGAGGCTGGGAGTAAACATCCAGGAGGGTTTTAGGAGCATGGTCTCAGCTTTACTTTCCCTCCTCAGCACACTCGATGGGTGACTTGCTCCCAAAGCCCACCCAGGGCGTATGTGTCCTTTCATATTTTGGAATATTAGCTATTTTTATGCTGTACCTCATAGAAGCCTATCACTTCTTACACTTAAGTGTGTAACCTATCACTTAAGAATCTTGCTTTCATGGCTCCTAAAATGACCAATGCACAAATGGATGGTGGTTTTTTTTTTTTTCTTTTTTTGCTATTTGGAAGACTAGGTAGTCAGCTCTAGCAGAGATTCTAGACTCCAGGACTAGGAAATGCATTCCTGCTAGGACTCCTATGCAAACCTCTGCTAAAAATACCCTTCCTTGTGAAGACTTTTGCTCACTTCTCAATCTGCAGTCACGTCCCTCCTCAGCATCCCTCATCCCCCTCTCCACTCATCCCTGAGGTCATTTTATGTACACGTTCCTTGTTTCCTGGTATCATTGTCTCTCAGTTGTGAGCCCCACACGGGGCAGACACCGTCAGCCTTGTCCACTGGGGTATCCCCAGTTCAACAGAGACCGATTGAATTAATGAGTGAGGTGACTTGGACACTGGTAGGTCTTTGATCAACATCCCTGTTCTTTGTCACATGAATCAGGTCCTGGGAGAAGTGGGGTGCTGGTAGCAATGGCAACACCAGATTAGGAGGTCTGAGAGCAAAAGAGAAATGTGTCCTTTGCAGGCAGAGACTGGGGAGGCTGAAGTTTCCAGAGTGAGTTTCCTGGTGAAACGTCTGAGCAGACACAGCAGTCTGTGTTAGGGAAGCAGGAGAATGCTTCTTGGGCACTCAGAGTCCTCTGGGTTTAGTTCGGAGAGCTGACAGCAGTGGCAGGGCTTGGGAATGTGAGCAGAGCCCCAGACTGGGATGGAGGAGTCTCACTAGGTACAGTTTCAAGACAGCTCTGAGGATCAGGGCTGTGACCCACCCCTCCCTGAGCCTTCCCGCTGCTACCTGCTGTCCAGGTAAGTTGGGCGGACACAGCAGCCCAGACTCAACTGAAATGAGGTTTACACCGCTGGGTGAGACAGGGTCTGTGTAGGGACAGTTGGGCTTCCCAGGTGGCTCAGTGGTAAAGAATCTGCCTGCCAGTGCAGGAGACGCAGGAGACATGGGTTCAATCCCTGGGTCAGGAAGATCCCTTGGAGAGGGAAATGGCAACCCACTCCAGTACCCTTGGCTGGAAAATTCCACGGACAGAGGAGCCTGGTGGGCTCGAGTCCACGGGGACCACAGAGTCGGACTCAACTGAGTACACACACACAGAGGAACAGTTTAAAAAATAAACTTCTATGTCTTGCTCATTTGGGTTTATGGCCTGAGACTTGTATTCTTAGCATGGACAGTTCTTCACAGCTGTATCTCCACTATTTTTTCTTCCACTCATGGATTGCTGATAAGAGTGATTTTATTATAAGAATAAATGTAGATCCACTCGAGTTTATTTCTAAAAAGCAGTGAATTCACACAGTTCCGTGATCTGGCTCTCATTTGTCAGGTTACTCATGATGTCCATTGCGACTGATTATGAAAATGTGTTCAAGATCTGCTGCTATTGTAGTGGGACAAAAAGTACTGGCGTGGAGGGAACCCTGGGCTGTGGTTCATGATACCTGGCTGCAGTTACAGCTCTGCCAACTATTAGCTGTGGACTCCTGGCAAGTCCTCTGCCCTCTCTAGGGTGGGTTCTGCCTTCTCATCAGATAATTACAGGAATGAAATAGCTCGTCAATTATATGTGATTGTCAAAACTACCTACCAACTGCATTTTTATTTATATAATAATTTTTCTTTAACAAACTAAGAATTTGAATATTTCTTTTATGTTGCTTGAGATCGTCCAGTGTAAGGAAGCATCAGGATGGGTGAGTTCTTTTTTTTTTTTTATAGTTTTTATTTTATTTACTTTTAAAATTGTATATACTTTTTAAAGGTTACTTTCTGTTTATAGTCATTACAAAATATTGACTATTTTCCCTGTGTGGTATACATTCGAGTCTATCTTACACCCAAAACTGTGCCTCCCACTCTCCCACCTCTATACTGTGGCTCCCCCCATGCGCACTGGTAACCACTAGCTCTTTCTCTGTATCTGCGAGTCTGTTTCTTTTTTTGTTATGTTCACTATTTTGTTGTACTTTTTAGATTCCAAACAAAAGTGATACCATACGCTACTTGTCTTTCTCTGTCTCTTGTAAGGGTGGGTGAACTTTAAATGTTCTTTTTCTCTTTGACATTCTGGGCTGTGCCCTGTGACTCTAGGAAGGAGAGACCGGGCCACTTCCCAACTTCCTGAGGGCAGGTAGTCTAATCCACCTAACCACTTGAGCACTGGGGAGCTGCCGTCTTTTGTTCGTGGAGGCGGGTAGCCACAGGTGACTGTTTGTAAATGCATAGGTTCTTAGAAAATATTTGACAGCCTCACCTTTGTTAAGTGTTCCCCCAAGGGGTTTCAGCTGGGTCCCTGTTTTCTTGTTTATATTTTACCGCTTCTAAAGTGCCACTTACCTTCATGGTGAGATGCAAATCGGAGTGCCTGACATTGCATGCTTCGGTTGAAATAAGTGCATCGGAATGAGGGCGAGGATTTGCCAACTGTCCACTAGAGAGCAGCAGAGTAGTGAGAATCAGAGTTCTCAGAGGCTTTGTACACTGAAGTGTTGACATGTGACTTGGCAATTGAATAATTTTTGATACTGTCCTGACACATAAACACCTAGAAGCAGGTTTTCAAAGGTTATTTGTGCACTAAAAGAGGAATTAACAAAACGAACTTGCATGCCAAAAGTAATTTTCAATATTCTACAAAGAACCGTGGCCTCATTATGAGATTGCTTTCAGAGAATATTCGGCTATCGTTAACTGGATATGTTAAACTTAACTGGCAAACACACATTCAAAATAAATCAAGCTGAATGGACCTAAAAAAAAGTAGATCCGGTGACTAATAAAAACTTCTACTGGGATTTGGGGGCTGGCCAACTCACCCAAAAGGAGAAATTTGGTTTTAAGTGACTTCTGTAGGTCTGCCAGTCCTTAGTGCTCCCAGATTTGTGGTGCTAACACGGTTAAACAATTGTACACATACTACACGGTTGTGGGTGTTATTGTGGTAATTTGTTTTTAAGCTACTACTCTACCTTCAGCATTAAAAAGTCAGCAAATTATCAGAGTTTATTCCACTGACATTCTCACACCTTGAGAAATAGCCCATTTATATTATCACAGTTTGATATATTTCCCATTTACTGAGCTTTTTGGCAAGTTGGCATTTTAATTTAATTATGCTTTTTGCTAATGGTCTTTATTTTTCAGTGTCTGTGTGTAAAACGCTGGTGGGTTTGATTATCGCCACTCCCCCACCCAACCACCCACCTCCTCTTCCCAGTGCCAAGCCGTAGTGCAAATTTATAAACTGACAAAATTCAGCGTAAAATTCAGGGAGGTGAAATGAAGGAATTTGTAGAGAAATCCTACTTGAACCATGAGGCATTTTCTTCACTTGCAGAGTGTGGCCCCATCTTGAATACATTGTGTTCCCGGCCTGGATGTTCCCTCAAGGGACCAGGGACACAAAAGAAGGTGGAGCAGGTGTGCACCCAGGTCAGAGATGGGCAGGGGCCACCAAGGGCTTGGGCTGCCCACAGGTTCCCTGCTGTACCTCTGGGGGCCTAGCGACTGTGGCAGTAGCTCTGGTCCTTGACTTCCGGGCCATGCCTAGCACTTGTAGCAACTTTTCCCTTAAGAAGAAGTAATTGATCGTGGAGGCGGGTAGCTCCCCTTGAAGACTGCAGGCTGGCTGGTGGAGTCTGGAGGAAGCTCCCCTAGGACTCCGCACTAGTGTGCATTTAGTAGCAAAAAGGAGCTAAAGAATGGATTAATTCAGAGAGGTGAGAATATACTCCATTCTCATATTTACACAAGTGTGCACACCATGTTTCCTTGGTGCTAAGACGCTGCTGTCTATGAGACACGCCACTGCTTTAATATTAGCCTTTTAAGGAAAAAAAGGGAGGAAAAAATACTATCAGATTAAACATAGAGGTCCATTGTGGGTACTTTTTGGTTTCAGAAATGCTAAAAGATGGAAAACAAAGGCTGAATTAAAAATCTTGGAAATTTAGCATGTAAAACTTTGATAGATGTGTTTAAGGGAAAAATCAGCTTTTGAAATATTTCCCAGAATACAACTCAGCATCTGAGAGCCTGTGTGATAGTCACTCAGTCATGTCTGACTCTTTGCAACCTCATGGACTATAGCCCACCGGGCTCCTCTGTCCATGGAATTCTCCAGGGGATCTCCCACGCATACTGGCGTGGGTAGCCATTCCCTTCTCCAGGGGATCTTCTCTGGCCCAGGGATGGAACCTGAGTCTCCTGCATTGCAGGCAGATTCTTTACCGCCTGAGCCACCAGGGAAGCAGTGTGTAACCACTGTCAAGTTCACATGTCTTACGGTCTAAACAGGAGAACAATTCTTGTTCTAATACACGGGGATGTAGGAATAAAAATGGTGTGTGTCTGTGGAGGTGCTCTGTAAACTGTAAAGGGGTTTGTTGTTTTTTTGTTATTGGATTTCATTGTTTATGTGTTATTTAGGGTCTTCTTTGGACTCAGTTTAATTTTCACACAAGGGTCTCACTCTCACCTGTTCACATCACCCCTTTACATCCTTGCCCATCCCCTGAGCTTGGATGATTTGCCTTATAGTAGTGTGTGGACAAGAACCAATTCATTTAATCAGTTTTGCAAAGACTGGGGCAATTTATTTGCCTGTTCTTGAAAAGACATCCATCTGCTCCTGCTGAGAATACTGAGAAAAACAGGAGCGTTATAATGGTAGAGGGTTTTCCATTAAAACAAAGGGATTGGGGGCTGGAGGAAGGACACACGAGTGTATCAGGCAAGATCTTGGTGACACCAGTCAAGGGCCTAAGATCCATTCATTACACACCTCAGAGAGAGTGGGGGCAGGATCCCAGCTATAGGAAGGATGCTGTCTGCTCCAGCGCCAGCAGAAAGGAAGCAGGGAGACACGATTGAAGAACAGAGCGTGTTAATTACCTTACTCGGGGGAGCTTATAAAACATGCTGTATATGTAAATTGATACAATGAATATGATTACCGCAGGATTTAATTTTCATCCAGAGGAGCGAGGAGGAGGACGGGGCGTAGGTGCCGCTTTGATCTCTGCCCTCTCTTCTACAAACGGGAGTCCCGCTGCTGTTCGTTAGCCTTTCTGCTGGTCAACCGCCTGAGATAACGCAGTCTCTCCACAGCCTGTCCAGTTGCTGTCCACTTGCTTGCTGGAATGAAGGAGACCCTTTTGTACCATAAGAGTTAGGACGAAAAGTCAGAGAGGTAATGGGAGCTTGATCACAGAATACTGGGAGCTCTGTAAAGACTCTGAATCTCTCTGTAAGGACTCCGAATCTACTCTCTGGTGAAGAGAATCGAAGGTTGTGGTGGCTGGCGGGGGTCACGGGGGAACCCGGTAGACCAGTTAGCCCTAGGTGAGCAGGGTTGGGAAAGGAACTTGACACTAAAGAGAGGACGGAGAAGAGAGAAGTCATCAGATTCTGGTATATTTTTAAAGCATGGTGGGCATGATGTGGGCATTAAACACCAAGAGGGCAGAAGGGTGATGTCAAGGTTTTGACCTGAGCAGACAGAAGAAAGGCATTGTCATTTTTTGATGTGGGGAAAATGTTTATTTTTTAAAAATGTGAAGTATAAACTTTGTGCCAGCTGAAAGAGGAATCAAGCGCTGCTGAGGATGGAGTGAAGGTGACTGACAGAGAGCAAAGAATTCAAGGAAAGATACAGGAGAGGAAAAGACTAAGAGAAAACAAATATAAGAACAGCTCCAGAGCCTTTGACAAGTACTCGGCTCTCCACTGGGCTGGGTTCTGCTCAACCTGGGAGGACACCTGTGTGCAGTTATTGTCTAATTATTTTTGCATGTGCGTTATGCCTTCATTCATGCAACCATAACTTCTTTGATAATAGGATCCTGCTCTGATTTTTTGACACCTAGAAGTCACTCAAGTAATACTTCTTAGCCATCTGGGGCAGCCACGATAGTTGGAATTTGGCTCATCTTCTTATGTTAACTGGGCAACTCTAGTTAGGAGGGTGGACCAGCATGGGAGAAAGTATTTGTCTCATTTTTATAAGGTGGAGTCTTCAGATCTTAAAGTTCTCCCTTGTACCCTTTTGCCTACAGAAGAGCAGGTCTGTCTTGTTCTCACACGTAGAAGACGGTGCATGGAACACCACGGCATCCTTGCTGTCATCTTTGTCTAGCCTAAGAGTCTAAGAGATGGAACAGTCCTGGCACAGTTTTCCGAGTGAAAAAAAGACTTTGGCCTCATAGCGCTGAAGCCTTAAAGAAAAGCAATAAGCTGCAATTAAGTGCAATCAGTCCTTTCTGTTTGTTTGTTCTTAGCATCCAGGGGACGCACATTCAGTGACTGAAGAGGGGCAGATGGGATGCTTTGAAGTTTGGTGCTTTGGGAGATCCCTGAATATGTTACAAACCAAAGAAAATCTGCGTCACCTCCCCTGTTTATTCTCACTGCAAAGGAGATGTGGCAGCTGAATGGATAGAGTGATCTGAACTGGTGGTACCTACTGAGAAAGAAGAAAGATTCAAGTTCCCTTTTAAGTCATGATTTTATTGTTCAACTATAATGTAAAAATAGATGTATCGTTGGCCCCGGTGTGCTTCTCTCATTTTAAGGGGCTTGCTGATGGTTTAGTTGCTCAGTCGTGTCTGACTCTTGTGACCCCATGGACTGTAGCCTGCCAGGCTCCTCTGTCCATGGGATTTCCAGGCAAGATTACTGGAGTGGGTTGCCATGTCCTTCTCCAGGGGATCTTCCTGACCCAGGGATTGAAGGCAAATCTACATTGTAGGCAGATTCTTTACCAACTGAGACTCAGAGAAGGGGCTTGTGGAGAAAATAAACGAGTAGACTCTCCTTTGTTTCACTTCTTTGTTTGTGGGGGTTGGCTTCTCATCACTGATGGACAGGAACCCTTTATCATCAGCATTTGGTCCAAATGGTGTTAGTGGATGCGAAAGAGAGCCCTACAGAGGAGCTAAAGCATTGCTAGACCCTGCACTCTTTCCTGAGGGAACTGGCAGGCTCAGGAGACAGCTTTCCTGGGAAGCTGGGGGCTGTCTGGTCCACAGGGTCCTTGCTCTTTGAGTCTGGAAATGGTTGGCTGTGAGAAGGAGATCCAAAAAAGTCAGTCTCCTTTGCTGATGGAGAAATCTCCCTCTAAAATTGTGATGCAATTTTTCTGGAACAGAAATAAAAGATCAAGAAGACTGAAAGTCTGTTTTCTTTGAGGCTGCAGCCACTGCTTTTTGCCTAAAAATATTGAGCTCACAAATGTCTTTACTGGAGAAGGCAATGGCACCTCACTCCAGTACTCTTGCCTGGAAAATCCCCTGGATGGAGGAGCCTGGTAGACTGCAGTCCTTGGGGTTGCTAAAAGTCGGACATGACTGAGAGGCTTCACTTTCACTTTTCACTTTCATGCATTGGAGAAGGAAATGGCAACCCACTCCAGTGTTCTTGCCTGGAGAATCCCAGGGATGGGGGAGCCTGGTGGGCTGTCGTCTATGGGGTCGCACAGAGTCGAACATGGCTGAAGCGACTTAGCAGCAGCAGCAGCAGCAATGTCTTTACAGTTATCTGTAGTTACTGTTATGGAGCGAATTATGTCCCTCCAAATGATATATTGAAATCCTAAGCCCTAGTACCTCAGAATGTGAACTTTTTGGAGACTGGATCTTTAAAGTTTGAAATGAAGGTATCAGAATGACTCTAATGCAATATGGCTGGCATCCATACAAAAAGATGAAATTTGGACACAGAGGCAGACCGACATAAAGGGGAGACAACATAAAGAGACAGAGATAAGACGGCCAGGGAGAGAGACCTAGAACAGATCCTCTCCTCTCTAGCCTCCCAAGGAGCCAATCCTGCCAACACCTGGATCTTGGACTTCTAGCCTCTAGAACTATGAGACAGTCAAATGATGTTAAGCCACCCGGGCTGTGGTACTTTCTAATGGCAGCCCTCACAAACATGTGGCATTTATGATATCTTGGGTCATTCCATTAACTCCTTATAACATATATCCATTGATTAGTTAATACGACCTTCAGCTCTGGAGTGGTATCAGGGTCACTTCCAAAGTCAAATGAAATAGACCATGTAGTATGGTTTGTAATGGTGATTCTCTGGATCAAAAATTTGGGCTTGGTTCAACTGAGTATCTTTCTGTAGGTCTTGTCTAGGGTAACTCAGGTAACCTTAGTTACAGTAACTCAACTGTAGCTGGCAAATCTAAGATGACTTCACTCAAAAGGCTGGTGGTTGGTATTGGGACTTCTAGGCTTGTTGTTATGGCTGGATGACTATGCCACCTTCCATCCTGAAGGAGCTTATTAGCCTGGACTTCTTTATAAATGATTGTTGGGTTCCAAGAGCTTTATTCACATTTTAATGAATTTCCTTAAGATAGTCTCCCAGAAGTGAAAATGGTAAGTCAAAGGGCATGCATAGTTTTAAGGTTTTACCTGGGTGCTACCAAAAATGCATGTTCTTTTAACAGATATTATGACTGGGTCTTATCTGTATAGTAATTTTCCTGTTGTCAATGTTTTCTATAACTCATGTTCATGTGTAGAAAAAAAAGCCATATTCTCTACCTGACTGCATTCAATCAATTCCTAAATTAAGTAGTGCAAGTGGAAATGTAATTCAGTACCTATATCCCTGAGGAGAAAGCGGACTACAGATTCGTGAAGTGGGTTTCATTCCCTATTATTAACCATATCCTAATTTTTCTAGCTACAGAAGGGAGAAGAACAATCATTTTTACTTCAATTAAATCATCATATTATTAAACCAAAAAAACTTGTCTGAAGTTTTCTTTGTTCAGGAAAACCACACATTCCTGTAACTTGCGTAACTTCTACATATGTCTCAAGTATAATTGGAACCCTTATTTATTTAAAATCCAGGAAAGGCATGCTTATTTAAAAACATGGCTGCCATTTTAAGAACGCTACCAGAATATTATTCAACCTTCACATCTATGTAGGTATTTTCCATTAATGTTCCAGATTGGGTCAAAGTCAGCATGGTGCCAGAGTAGCAAGCTTCAGAGACAATTTTTTTTTTTAACATCTAAGTGCTTCATAAATAACCATGCTTATATGCTTATAGTATAGATACTTAAAGGGGAAGTACAAAAACAAAGTCAATACTGTTACTTAGCAAGTCCTGGTATCCTCCCCACATGGCCCACTTCTCCCAAAATTATCTTTCAAGGAATACAGGCAGAGATAGGCTAAATATTAATGGCTACAGTTCATTTATCTGTCCAAAGATGAATCAAAATGTCAAACTTCTAAAAGGGGCTCTGAAATCCAAATCTTCTGATAGAAGTTCTTAAAACTGTCCTGAACAATCTTTTCACCCTACTGGCAGGGATGATAGTAAAGTTTGGGAGACAGGAATGTGTTTCTTTGGTTTCTAGAGGATTCCTTCCCAAGAGAAGGAGTTTTGCAAGCTGTATTTTGGGCTAACCATCTTTTTTTGTGTTTCTCATAGAACCAAATACATTGTTTCTTCCCTGGTAGGCAGAGTTTCAAACAAACAACAGTAAGAAAATACTACGCTTTAGCCCCAAACCCTTTAATAAGTTCATCTTTAAACTGGCATCTCCCATCGGCACCAGGCTTTGAACCACAGAGAGGTAGGTTCTAGTCCAACTTCAGACACATGCCAGAAATGTGACAGGCAAGTCACTGTCTCAGCCCCAGATCTAACCATCTGTAGAGATGAGAAATTCATCTTCTATTTTAAATGGCTGTTACCAGTTCAGTTCAGTCACTCAGTCGTGTCTGACTCTGCAACCCCGTGGACTGCAGCACACCGGGCCTCCCTGTTCATCACCAACTTCCAAAGTTTACTCAAACTCATGTCCATCGAGTTGGTGATGCCACCCAACCATCTCATTCTCTGTCGTCCCCTTCTCCTTCCACCTTCAATCTTTCCCAGCATCAGGGTCTTTTCAAATGAGTCAGTTCTTCGCATCAGGTGGCCAGAGTATTGGAGCTTCAGCTTCAGCATCAGTCCTTCCAATGAATATTCAGGACTGATTTCCTTTAGGATGGATTGGTTGGATCTCATTGCTGTCCAAGGGACTCTCAAGAGTTTTCTCCAACACCACAGTTCAAAAGCATCAATTCTTCAGGGCTCAGCTTTCTTTATGATCCAACTCTCACATCCATACATGACTACTGGAAAAACTGTAGCTTTGACTAGACAGATCTTTGCTGGCAAAGTAATGTCTCTTCTTTTTAATAAGCTGTCTAGGTTGGTGTGGATTAATTGCTGTTGTATATCAGGCGTGACACCTAAGCAGACACACAGTAGGCTTGAATAATAATAATTTCCTGTATTAGTACATTATTTAATTGTACCATATCTCTTATATTTAGTTAGTTCAGATATTTTGGGGGCTTTCCAGGTAGCTCAGTCGTAAAGAATCCTCCTGCCAATGCAGGAGTCTCAGGAGACGCAGGTTCGATCCCTGGGTCAGGAAGATCCCTTGGAGTAGGAAATGACAACTTGCTCCATTATTCTTGCCTGGGAAATTCTGTGGACAGAGGAGCCTGGTGCGCTTCAGTTCCCGGGGTCACAAAGAGTCAGATGCGACTGAGCATGTGCACACACAGATATTTTTATTCCCATTTTAGGGACATTAAGAACAGAGAGGGAAAGAAATTCCTGAGGTGCAAGCTGACAGTTACAGAAAGCCAGAGAAGACTTGACCCCATGCCGCAGCACTAATCATGAGCCTCACATGGTTGATTTAGTGAGGCTGAAATGATCAAGACTTATTTGAGCTCAAACACAATATTTTTCTTAGATTCATAATAGAAATAAGCAAGATACTGAGAGTCTGAGTTTAATAAAGGATCACTCTTCCCACAGCTATTGATCCTGGCTATGAGACTCAAAATCCGTTTCAGGACTCTGGCCGCCTCCATCCCACAAGATTGAACTTGTCTGCTTTGGTTCTTTTTGCACAAGCACCCTAGTGTGTGGCCCCCAGCAGACCAGCCGCAGCGTTTTTACCCACTCCATGTTTGCAGCCTGGGGCAGGTTCCTCTCAGCTACAGCACCCTACATGGTAAATCTGTCCATGAGAGTATGGTGATGAAAACTTCACATCCTTGGTGAAAACGATGGTTTGTTGTTGGGTTAGGTTGCTGACTGTTCTTAGGAATATTTGTTGCTAATTCAAACACAGGTACCTTTCTTTTGAAAAATCAGAACAATCTGCAAAACCAGAATACTGAGTCTGTCCCCAGATGCAATACACAGTTTGGTGTGTTTCCTCTTCTTTATTGTGCGAGAGTCTTCAACATGGCAATTCTTTCAATTGTTAGTAGCAAGTCTTCCTCCAAATCTTCAAAACCACTTTCTCTCCAGGAGGTGTGAATCTCTCCTTTTGTCTAGGAAGCAGCATACTCTGGAGCTGAGGCCAGTGAGGAGAGAGAGAGGGGAGCTGAGCTGGTGGAAGGCAGTGGGGAAGGGGGCCAGGAGAGAATAAAATCTCATTTGGCCATGGGAGATGATTTTTCATCCCTATAGATACACTTTTCAAACTCTAAGACATGGCACATGTCAGTCAAAAGCCAAACTAGCATCCTAATTTATTACAAGTTGGAAATGAAATCTTAAAAATATATGTGTGTATGTATTACAGAGGTGTCATGTTGGAGGGAGCACGGTGTTCAGGGAGGAGAAAAGTAGAGTAGTTGATCAAAGGTCTATGTTGGGTCAGAGGAAGAATGAGGACTCTTAGACAAGGCTATGGCTGGACAGAGCACTCTTAGTGATGTTTCGTTGCTAAAATCCTCTGTACGAGTTCTGTATATCACTGAGCCAGACATTGCTAGTTATCTAAGTCCCCAGTTTCCTTATAAAAAAACACCATGGCATTTTTTCAGGTCCTCAGCTTACTTTATGAGACCCCTGGCCACTTGAGGCGGGCACATGACAGAGTCATGGCCAATGAAACGTAAACCAAGAAGTTTAGGGAGAGCTTTTTCAGGATCCTGATATCCATACCATCATTCTAGTTTCTCCTTTCTTCTTCTTTCTCTCCCTAGAATAACGTGGAGGTAGAGGGGTGGGGGTGCTGCAGCCATCTTGTGACCATGAGGTGATGGACTTACAGACAAATGCCTACTAAGAGGGAGTGGAGTATCTGAAAGAAACTCCTGGGCCACATCAGAAGCCACATCCCAGCCCTAGACTGCTGCTCACATATTCCTAGCTATGAGGAGTCATGTGTAATCGTTGAACTAAACATATTCCTAAATTTATTTCTTACTCACCGTACAAAACTGGAATTCTCAGTCAGCTGAGAACTCTTATTTATAAACAGTAATTCAGGGGTCCTTCTATCTGGTGTCCATGACATCTTCAACACAAGATTTTTCAGAATCACCCTGTGTGTGGACTTCCAGCTGGCCGAGTGGAAAGAGAGAGAATTGTGTGGGGTGAAGTGGGGATGCTGGGAGGGTGGGTACAAGTTCCAGAAATGGCACATGTCACTTTTCCCCTCTTTCCCTTGATCAGAACCCACCTTCAGTCAGAACTGTGTGTGAGGCTGATAATGAGTCGAGCTGTGTGCTGAGGAGGAAGGGAAGATGAAATCAGTGAAAAGTTAGCTGGTATCTGTGGCAACCACCAAACCATCCAGAGTGTGTAACTGCATCATCCTTGGGCTGTTGCCTTAGAGCCCTGGGGGATGAGCTGGCACTTCATTTTACAGTCATGTCAGTCTTTTTTCTTGGTATTTGGATGATGGGAAGTGAGTAGAGATAAGCAACCAGGTCTGGTCACTTCCTCATCAACCAATGAGGAAGATGAAAAGATGGGGAGAGTGGAAGGGTCTGGATGTAGATATTAACTTCCCTCTTTGACTTGAGGTGAGGAATAAAAATTAAATTTCTGAATGTTCAAAACCACAAACTGTCTCTCTTAAGATTGTAAATAGAATACAGACAGCAAGTATTTGTTTGGCCAACGTTCTTTACTAACCTTGTTGCCGGGAAGGGATAGGTGTAGTGGTTAGGAACTCGCACTTGGCCTTTGAATCCTGGCTCCACCACTTAGTGGTCCTGCGATTTGGGGCAAATTAGTGAACTCTGAGTCTTGATTTCTTATCTGTAAAAAGGAGGTAATAAAAAGAATCGCCTCATAGGAGTGTTGAGAGCACTGAATGAGATGGAAAATATGAAGCCGTCAGTATAGAGTTTGGCCAGTAGCACTGAAGCTTCTGTCCTGTGTTCAGTTCTGTCCAGCTCTTTGCGGCACCATGGACTGTAGCCTCCCGGGCTCCTCTGTCCATGGGATTTTCCATGCAAGAATACTGGAGTGAGGTGCCATTTCCTCCTCCAGGAGATCTTCCTGACCCAGGGATTGATCCTGTATCCTTACATCTCCTGTATTGCAGGCAAATTCTTTACTGCTGAGCCATTGGGAAAGCTCCTGACCAATAGTGGACATTCACTAAATGTCAGATGACTATGATGACTTTGAGTAATATTTATTAATAGTTCAAGAAGCACTTATGTGCCAACTTAACACCTTTTCTTTAAAAAATTTTTATCATATTGTGGTAAGAACGCTTACCATATGATCCACCCTCTTAACTAATTTTATGCGTGTATTATTTATGTGTATATTATAGGTACAATGTGTGCAACAAATCTCTATATCTTATTCATCCTACTTGACTGAGACTTTATGCCCATCTATTAGTATCTCCTTGTTCATCCCTCCTTGAAGCCATTGGCAACTATCATCCCACTTTTTGATTCTATGAACTTGTCTATGTTAGATACCTCATGTAAGTAGAATCGTGCAGTATTTGTCTTTCTGTGATTGTTTATTTCATTAGCATAATATGATCAAGGTTCATTCATGTTGTTACATATTGCAGAATTCCCTTTCTTTTTAAGGCTGCATAGTATTCCATTATATGATTATACTGTATTTCCTTTATTCATTCATCTGATGATGAACATTTAGACTGTGTCCTCACAATGACTAGTGAATAGTGCTGCAATGAAGATAAGGGTGCTAATATCTCTTTGAGATCTTGATTTCAACTCTTTTGAATAAATATCCAACATTGGGGTTGCAATTAAAAAGCTTTATACAAAGCAAAGGAAACCACCAACAAGGTGGAAAAACAGCCTACAGAATGGGAGAAAACATTTCCAAACCTTATGTCTGATAAGGGGTTAATCTCCAAAAAATATAAGGAACTCCTCAACTCAAAATCAAAAAACTAAGACCTAGGTTAAAAGATGAACTAAGGACTGGAGTGGACATTCCTCTGAAGAAGATATAAAAATGGCTGGCAAATACATGAAAAAATCCTCAACATCACTAATCATCAGGGGAAGACAAATTAAAACCATAGGGAAGTACATTGCCTCACACTTGTCAGGATGGCTGTTATTGAAACGAGCAAAACCAAACAAAACATAACACAGTAGGTGTTGGCGAATGTGGAGAAATTGGCACCCTGGCATATGGTTGGTGGGAGTTCAAAGTGGTACAGTCATCATGGGAAACAGTATGGAGATTCCTCAAAAAAATAAAAAATAGAGCTACCATTTGATACAGCAACCCATTCTGGGTATTTATCCCAAAGAATGATTATTATTAAAGAATTAAGATTCATCAGCTTGGAGTGTCTGGAGAAAGCCTCTAGATGGTGCTGAAGCAGAGAATCAGGTTGGTATCCAGTCTGAGAAGTTCATACATATTTACTTATCACTTATGCCAAGCCAGGAACATCACAAGTCACAACGGTAGCTGTGTTGGATGAAGTTGACTGGAAAACTTCTCCCCTCTCCTCTGTGAGTCTGGGTGCCTTTAGACAAGAAATTGTTGCTCATTCTTTGGTTGCTCCCTAACACAATATTAATCTTCAGTCTAATTTACATCTAATGAGATGTCATATGTTAAGTACATACCTTTTTACTTAATGCACATTAAATGCTCAATAAGTGCAATTTCCATTTTTTATCTATCAGGCAAGGAGTATTTCCCTCTATTTCTTTCCTCATCAGTGTGATCGGTGGGAAGCAATCTTTGCCTGGTCTATTCTATTCTATAAAAGGGTCTCAGATGTAGAGATCTCCAATCCATCTTGAGATAGGCTCAGACAGGCTTGAACCTAAAACCCAGTCCAGCCAAGAGCTGTGTGATCGAGAACATGTTATTTACTACCATTTGTAAAAGAGGGATGATGGTACATCGCTTATTTGAGGGAATGAATGCCAAACGCAAGTAGGCATCCAATCCATGCTGTTTCCCTTCCTCTTATTAAAAAAGCACCCATTGAACCCTTAGTTCACCCCTGCATTGCACTTTGGCCATGGCTCTCCCCTAATGCTGTGATCGTGGGTGGGTAGGGGAGCAGAATCCACAGGATACTCGCCTTCCATCAAAATCAACCTTCCCTGCTCCCTTTTTCTCAAGATCCTGTCTTATCTTCTACTTGTGATGAGTTAATTGGATGAAATAAACACAGTCAGGGGGAGAGAACCAACTAAGTTCCCTAAGGCACTGGTAGAAGGATAATCTGAGTGTAAGTCCACTCTGACAGCTGAGTTTTGTGGACAAGCCCTCGGCACTAGCTCCTCATCTGCTCCACAAAGGAGTGGAGCCACTGGCCCCTCCTGCCCTTTGTCTATGCTCTTCATGAATCAAAGGTGGCTACTGTGGGCAACAGAGAGCCCAGGAGACCACACATCTCTCCTAGAGTGGGTCTTGGTTATCCACCTACTTAGGTATGTGACTATTTTCTCCAGCATCATTGGAAGCTGGCCCGGTCAACTGGATGAAAACAGAAATCCTCTGAATCACAAAGTCGGTCCTGAGAGGGCAGCTTGAGATTAAGAAACATGGATGCCTTGGGCAAGCTGCTAATTTGATACCTCTGTAAACATGTTCCTGATAGGCATATATGAGGGGCGTGTTGGAGAACCTGATACATATAAGAATGAAAATTAATTACAAGTACAAAATCTATATACTTTGCCTTTATGTTCAAATGAGAGGCTTATTAAGGCCCTGAAAAAAGATGTTTCTTTAAAGTATATGTTTGTTAAAAATACAGATACAGAAAAACGTGAAAAGAATTCAAAATTTCACCACCCACATAAACTCTGATGATCCCCCAATGTAAAAATATATCCCTGCAATTAGAATATATAAACAGGTCAGAAAGGAAGACGATGCAGAGAAATCTTATGTCTGGTCCCTTTTCACAACTATATTTTCAGTGATTCTTCCAGAAACATGTTATGTATTTGCCAGTACATATATGCCTGAGTAAACACCTACATGTGTGCGTGCACACACATATACACATATTAACTGCAGAAAGAGAATTTAGCAAATGCATTGAGGTGAAGTCACTCAGTCGAGTCCGACTCTTTGCGACCCCATGGACTGTAACCTACTAGGCTTCTCTGTCCATGGGATTCTCCAGGCAAGAATACTGGAGTGGATTGCCATTTCCTTCTCCAGAGGATCTTCCCAACCCAGGGATCAAACCCAGGTCTCCCGCATTGGAGGCAGACGCTTTAACCTCTAAGCCACCAGGGAAGCCCTGCAAATGCATTATTTCCATTAAATATAATCTTCTATTTCAACTTTTCATCTCATAGTTTTTCTATTACTCGACACAGTATAATGTGGATCCCTTACCATCGCCAACGTGAAGGGAATTTAGGCTTTCTAGGTTTTGTTCGAGCGATCTCTAAACTCTCTTTATCTGGCCTTACAGTGCTGAATTTTTTAGTAACCCTTGTCCTCTCCTAAGTCCTCTTTTGCAATTTTCCAAATCAGACATCTTCTTGGGAGGCATATTAAAAGGGTTTAAAATTTGGATAATAAAATAAATTGCTCATTTCTTGTAAACAGCATTCCAGCATGCATCATTCAGTTTCAGAATTATCCTGATTACAACTAGTGACTTCAGGCAGCTATGGTCTCCCAGTTCTGGGGGTGGGTGACAGAGGAATTGTATTTTGCAAAGAAAATCAGGGAAATTTTCAGACAGAGGATTTTTGTTTGGTTTGTTTTATTTTAAGTTCCAATTATGGGAACTGTCTCTCTTCGTGGGACCAATTTAGGTTTTGCCAGTGCTGTAAGGAACTGCCCGTGGAACCCTGACTTAACTGGAAACACGTTGGCAGTCAGTATAGATGGTGTTCTCTTGCCCTTCGCCGAAAGCTCGGAGGCAGCTGCACTGCTGACCTGAGCTTCCTCAGGGTCTCCTTAAGAGTAGGGGCAACTGACGCAGTTTCTCTCAATTCTCTAAGGAGGGGGTGAGTAGGATTGAGTTCTTGGAAGCCTCCAGATTTCTCTGGGGAGTGAGTGTAGAACAGAACAATAGAGGAAGCTACACAGGTTCTCCACTTGGGAAACATTAGCAAGGCCTGCACACAGATCATCTCATAACAAGGCGATGGATGCTGAATTCACTCTCAGTGCAAGGGAGACGGTTCTCACAGACGTCACCTTCGGGCCATCTCTGTGATAACCCAGAGAGGTGTCCTCTTAAGAGTGGAAAAGGGAGAGAAGAGAGTCATTTTAACTGTGAGGAACACTAAAAACACAAACCGCCTCATGTAAAATTCCAAAATCAGTTCATAAAACCGTCCTAACTGACCTGCACAATGTGAATTTCCTGAAACGGGCGCTCAGATTGGACGCAAGTAACAGGTAATGAAGGGACTTTACAGAGATGATTAACAAGGGCCTCCACTTTTTATTAGACTCATTTTGCTAATCCCTAAAATTAAGGAATTCCAGGTGTATGGAGCCAAGTATGCAAATGATTTCCTTCCGCCTAGCTGCTGATTTCATAAAAGGTCCTCAAACCGAGAAATAAAACACACAGAATGGGAAAGCTTTATGGCACAGTCGAGAATATTGCGCCTTTAAATAGTTCAGACAGGCAGTGCGTGCTGTAAATTTGCCACAGAGACAAATTTGTGAAAAGCTATAAAAAAGAGCAAAAAGTGAAGCTGAAAGAAGGCTGGAGTGCAGTGGGGGCGGGGAGAAGTCTCAAGACCTTAGCGGCCAAGGCGGTGTTGATTCAGCTGAGGCTGCCCCAGGAGCGCTGGTGCGGACGGAGCCCGATGTCCAGCGCAGTGGCTCATTGGACTCAGAAACAGATGAAGAAAGAAAACCGGAGACTTTTTTTTATCCAACAGGGGCTGGATACACTGCCTTTTCCTGGTGCACTAGTTGTAGGGGTTGGCAGACTACAGTCCAAGGGCCAAAATCCAACCCGCCACCTGATTTCCGGTGGCCTGAGATCTAAGAACAGCATTTGCATTTTCAAGCAGTTGAAATCAACAAGCAAAAAAGCATACTGTCTTGTGACATGTAAAGATGATAGGAAATTCAAACTTCAGGATCTGTCAATAAAGTTTCATTGGAATACAAAATGTATTATCTATGGTTTCTCTATGTGACGATAATAAAGTTGAGTAGTTGCAACACAAATGGTATGACCTGCCAAGCCTAACAAATTTCAGAAAAATGTTTGGACACCCCTGTTCTAGAACAGTGGTTCTCAAAGTGGATTCTCCAGAGGAGCAGCCGAAGTATCACCTGGGAACTTGCTAGAAATGCATGCTCAGTCTTGCCGTCGTGCCCGACTCTTGGCGACCCCATGAACTGAAACCGGCTAGGTTTCTCTGGCCGTGGGATTTTCCAGGCAAGAATACTAGAGTGGGTTGTCATGCCCTTCTCCAAGGGATCCTCCCAACCCAGGATCGAATCTGCGTCTCCTGCACTGACAGGAGGGTTCTTTACCACTGAGCCACCTGGGAAGCAGAGTATCCGGTAGTATCCATATCTGTCCAGTCAGAAGCTCTAGGGCTGGGGCCCAGAAATCTATGTTCTAAAGGCTCCCTACTTCCTGCAGATAATCCTGATGCACACTCAAGTTTGAGAGCCACTTTTGCAAAGGGACTCTGCACCTAGAGCTTGATGGGACACTGGTTATTCAGTCTTCTCAGGAGTGGACATAGGTCTTTATGAATGTGGGGACTCCACTGCAGGACTGTTACAGCCTTGGCGGGTACCCTGGGCTGCCACCTGGCTGGCCTGCCCTCAAGGACGCTGCTTAAATAAAGCGAGAGGACCAAATACTGTTGGAAAGCCGCTCACTCCACACGGAAGCAGCACGTGCTATGATTGTTTCCCTTCGTACAGATGCGGCAGTAAACAGCATGCCCAAAGCCACACCAGCCTTTAAATGGGAGTCTGTGTGACCTCAACATTTGCGTTCCTTCCGATACCCCATGGCACCCTAAAATGAAATATCCTGACATATTCTATAAGGACTCATCTCATTTCAGGCTCCAAGAAATTACTGGCAGCTTTTGACCTGGATTTTGAGGCCCCCCACCCTGCTCAGCATGGCGTTCACTCTTGGAGCTAGCATCCTGGAGAGAATCATTTCACAAAATGAAGGGAAATCAAAGGTCTCTTTGGGAAAATGTCTGGTTATTCACAGTATTTATATGTGTAGAGCATAGAATATTCTATTGTGAAAATATCGAGATAACAACTGCTTGGGGAGCATTTTTGGTGAAATATTTACTTGGGAGAACGGGAAACATGTCTAACGATAAAAAAAATGTAGGCGCATCTGGGTGAACATTATTTAGCTGCGAGTGTTTGCTTAGATATTTTTAATATACATTTATGCACTTTAAATTTATTTTATTGGGTGAAATAAGGACTTTGGGGAGAAGGGCTAGGACATAGATTTTTAAATGTTCTGGGCAAATGAATACCGCCTCTGGTACAAGACAGTGCTCCCAGCTGCTTTGGTTTGACGGATGATCCTGACGTCCTTCTTTTTATTGTAGTGTAAAGTAATGGGTCTGCCTGGAACAGTTTGCTGACAGATGAGAGCCTTGGTCTGTCACTGAAATCCCAAGAATTTAAAGGGAAATACATAGCAGTTCACCTGGGCTCCCACTTATTACCTGCAGTAAAGCGGGAGGAGTGGTGGCGGGAGTGTGCCTGCGAGGATTGACTGGTTTTTATTTTAACTTTCAAAGGAGAGATTTCCTCTCTGTTTCTGCAGAGACAGAAGGTGAAGACAGGCAGGTAAGTGTCTGCAGCCATCTCACCGACACATTAATCAGCTTTCCTGCTAACCCAGCAGAAGATCGCTTTGCTCAGACAACTTCTCTTGCAGCTCCTGTGTGGGACATTGTAGAGAAGAGGTGAGGCACAGGACCAGGCTGGAAAATCTTCTGCTACTTTTTTAAACTTTTTATTTTGAAATGATGATCGACCTACTAGAAGTTGCAAAAATAATGCAGAAAATCCCCATGTACTATTCACCCAGCTCCCTCCAATATTAACATCTTAAATAACTATAATACCTTGTTAAAAGCTGGACATTGATATTGGTACAATAACCAGCATACTGGATTTATTGGATATCACCAGTTTTTACATGCACTTATTCTGTGGTGTGTGTGGTTCTGTAAAATGTTATCCCATAAACCAATTACCTGCTGTGTTTTCAATCATTCAAAAACAGCAACTATCACAGTATTGTTTCTAGCTTTTGAATGATTGAAATAATAAAATGCAAAATATTTTGCCTCTGTTATGCCTTCTTTTCAACCACTCTGTCATCAGGATGCGCCTGTACTCTAATGTCATGACTGCTTGAGGCTTCTCTCCCTCTCTTTACTCCCCAGGAGGCGAGGAAATGTGATCAAGAAGAAATACACAGTTGAGCCACGATGGTAGACACCGTCAGTGGTCACTAGTGAATCTTGTTCTCCTCCACATTTGGGCACATGGAAGGCTACACCTCCTCTCCTTCTTGAAATTAGCCATGGCCACGTGACTCACTTTGGCCAGCGAGGTGAGAGTGGAAGCCTTCTGCAGGTTCCTTCTGCCCTGCTGCAGAGATCATGAGGAAAATGTCTATGTGGAGGTGCTACAAGACCAAAGCCACTCAGAATGTTGAAAATTGTGTGGAAGATAATCCAATCCAAGAGCATAACTCAACCAGCAGTAGACCTGCCTTGGGTGAGAAACTCTGCTGTGTTGAGCCAATGGTATTTTGGCCTCATGGTCACCTAACCTAGTACTGTAGTACTACAGCACGGTACCATCTTGGGGAAGGAAGAAAACTTGCTGGCTACTCCCCCTCATGGCATGGCCTTGTTAGGATTACTTCTTCTGCTCAGGGAGAAATTGCTCTTCCATGGCTAATGGGGAGAAATGGGCCTGGTGTTCTTCTCTGCTTAGGAGGTGTCTTCCTTCATCTCCCTTTGTCCCTTCCCTTAGAAGGCCAAGCTCTTCCCCTTGAATCAGAAACTCTGGGAATCCGATCCAGGGTTTTGTGTTAACAAGCCTCCAGGAGATCCTATTGCACATTCAGGTTTCAGAGCCACTGGCCTAGATGCCCCTTCACTTCCCTTTCTGTGGTTTATTTGCTGTTTTGTGAACTCTTGAAAGCCTGGTGGTATTGGCTCTCCACCAACCTGCATGGAATCATAGTTTCAAGACAAAGCATGCTCTGCTCTGCACTGGTGTAAGGGGTGGGGTTTTATAACCCTCACTGATTGTAAGTGAAGAAAAAGATCTCTTTGAGTTGAATGGGACCTGAAGGCTTCTCTCCATTACTCAGAACTTCATCTCTGATTGTTTCTCTTTTCCGCCATCGCATGCTTCAGCTCAGATGTAATGGTTGCGGCTCATGGATGACTACCTTGCTGAGATTTTCCAGCTTAATCTTTCCATACTCACTGACATGTAACTATAGTCAATAATTATACTTTAAAAGGGAAACTGATGCTTATCTCAATGGGAAGAAGTTCCAATGATCACACACATCAGGGAGAGATTATTATTTTTTAATAATAATATTTTATTATCAATTATTAACATTAAAATTATTGCTTTAAAATTATTATATTTTAAATTATTTTTAATATTTTATTATTAAATATTAAGATTGAAACTATTATTATTATATTATTAAATATTAAGATTAAAATACAAGATTATTTTATATCTTGTCTCCTGGGTGAAGACCCTTTTGTGTGTGCACGGCCAACATTGCCTGTGGTGTTACACTTCATTCGTGACACTGCGTTCCTGTGCATGGGTCCCCACACTTGGATACCTGACTGCACATGAAGCCTACCTTACATGCAGAAGCAGGGTGCTCCACGGTGCTGTCATAGATTTATCCACAGATGGCAAAGAAAACGTCTTGGAGGTGAACTGGCCTCACCAAGAGTCACCCCAAGCCAAAGCAAAAGAATCAATACTGTAGCTCAGAAATTTATTATCTGGCTTAAGGTGTAGACCAAAGCTCCTTCAGGGGAAGATTTAGGTGAGAAGCTAACTTCTGGGCTCCACTTGGGGGTGCTGGCAGGGATCCCTGTGCAAAGGTGGAGAAGGTTTTGTGAAATGGAGCAACATGGCTCCTAGAGTGACTGAGACTTTGTTGTAGGATGTGGAAGGTAAAATGCCATGAACTAAACTTTAGGCCTGGTGATGTCAGGTAAATAATACATAAAAAGCAACTAAAAATTGCCCATAATGGCAAAATAAATGATGACCTTTATTAGCCCTGTTAGTGTATGTACTTGATGGGCTTCCCTGGTAGATCCAGCGGAAGAGAATCTGCCTACAGTACAGGAGACCTGAGTTCGATCCCTGGATCAGGAAGATCCCCTGGAGAAGGGAATGGCAACCCATTCCAGTGTTCTTGCCTGGAGAATCCCATGAACAGAGGAGCCTGGCGGGCTGCAGTCACTGGAGTCACAAAGAGTCGGACAGGACTGAGCAACTAGCATGCGCATGTGCTTAACGGCTCAGGAGGTGAAAAATCTACCTGCAATGCAGGAGACATCAGAGACGCGCGTTCAGCCCCTAAGTGGAGAAGATCCCCTGGAGGAGGAAATGGCAACCCACTGCAGTATTCTTGCCTGAAAAAGCCTAGGACAGAGTAGCCGGGGCGGGGGTGAGTGGGGGGTGGGGGGCTACAATCCAAAGGGTCATAAGGAGTGGGACACAACTGAGCAGCTAAGCATGCACAGCACACAGTATGTCCCGTCAAAGTCATAAATAAGATGTAATAAAACTGTGCTCATACTGAGTATACATATTATATATATATTTTTCTAAACAGTACAGAGTAAGCTATTTATGCTTATCATTACATGCTCTCTAAAATTATTTAAATGCCTACATGATAGTTCATGTGTTTGCTTCTTTTAAACCCTTGTAGCCACTTGGTGGACAGACACTTGCAGGGGCCTGGCTGGGCCTTGGGAGTGCCGTGCTGAGGACTGCTGCCCCTCAGGGTCCCCACGCCTCTCTTGTCCTGTCTCCCACCCCAGGTGCTGTGGGCAAGGGTGCCTCATGACCCCTGTACGTTGTGAGCGCTTGTACTTTGGAGTTTCCAGGACTCAACTGGCTGCAGATAAATTGGAAACTGCTGCTTCGGCTGCCTGCGGGGCGAGGCCTGATGTCTGTGTGGGTCCGATCGATGACAAGGTGAGTGTAATAAGCAGACCGCCTCTCTTCCTGAGGGAACACGCTGATTCATGGTGCTGCGGCCCGGGTTTCCTTCCAGCTCAGTGCTGCTCGCTGCGCCTGGCCATTTATCTTTGACAGAATCTCCACCTGAAGCTTTCCCCGAACTCCAGAGCATCCAGTGAGTCACAAGCCCAGGCTCACAGGAGCAAGTGAAAGGGTCCACGCTTAGAAAACTCCAGCCTCCACAGTGTGAACACAGGACATACCTTGGGGTGTATTCAGGGCCACAACAAAGGATTTGTTGAAATCTCCATCCATGAATTTTTTTTTTTTTTTTCCCGGTGAACTTCATTACCGGTGCTCTATATCCTCTTCGAGCTCGGGCTCAATCTCTGCCATTTGGTTGGCACAGTTGCTCAGTACCCTGTATTTCAAGCAAATTATTCCAAAATCTAATACCTGATTTGATTCTTGGGAATTCAACATGTGTTTTTTGCAGGCTTCAGAAGAATATGTGAAAAATAGTGCATAGATTTTCATGGAGGCTCCTCAAAACCAGTCTAATGTGTGATGTAGCTGAGAGTAGCATCAGTGTACAATTATGACATCTCCATTCTGTGAGTGAGACACTCCATCCAAGCACAGGTTCCCTAATGGAACTTTTAAATACATTGAGTTTGCCGCTTAAATAAATTTAAGTTTTCTGCCTTTCTTACTGAGCTCTTCTCCCACTCCTGGGGATCCGCTCACTGTCAGGAACTCATTAGAGGACCAAAATCTCACTTGCTCCCTCAACCTCACTGCAATGAAGCCCCCTTTTCCTCAGGCATCTCCCTCATTCAGGACTTAGAAGCTCTAAAGCATAAGTGGCTGATGTCTCTTGGTCCCACCACAGATATCTACAGGATCTTTCTTGAATCTGCTGTTTGGTGGATTTTCACATGGGAAAATGTAGAATGACTCAGGTGGGAACTGGTAAGAGGCGAGCTTTGGTTGGCAAGGCCTTTGTGCAGACTCCTATGCAGAGAAGTCTCCCCTTACCACTCCCCTCTGTGTCTTCTTCTCTTTCCACACTTCTCAACCCACTGCCTCCCTGAACTTGAGCTAGTTTTGGGCTCTAAAGGGTGTGAGAGTTCGGGTGGGGGTAAGGTCACATGGCACTTCTGCTTGTAGCTCGTTAGCTGTGTGGCCACGTTTATCTGCAGGAGAAGCTGGGAAATGCAGTCCCCCAGGTGGCCAGGCACTCAGCCACTTACCTACATACGTGTGTGCTAAGTTGCTTCAGTCGTGTCTGACTCTTTGTGGCCCATGGACTGTAGCCCAGCAGGTTCTTCTCTCCATCGGATTCTCCAGGCAAGAATACTGGAGTCGGTTGCCACGCCCTCCTCCAAGGGATCTTCCTGACCCAGGGATTGAAACTGTGTCTCTCACTTCTCCTGGATTGGCAGGTGAGTTCTTTACCAGTAGTACCACCTAGACTACATAAGGAAAGGAAAATGAATGTTGGAGAGTATGTCAGTTTGCTCAGGCCTCCCCAGTAAAGTACCGCAGACTGGATGACAAACAGCAAATGTCCATTTTCTCACAATTCTAGAGGCTACAAATTCAAGATCAAGGTGCTAGCAAAGCTGATGTTTCTTGAGGTCTCTGTCCTTGGCTTATAGATGTCCAGGGGCATCTCCATGCCCTTGTTCTCCATGTCCTTCACTTGGTCTTTCCCCAGGGTCCTGCTGCTGCTGCTGCTGCTAAGTCACTTCAGTCATGCCTGACTCTGTGCGACCCCATAGACGGCAGCCCACCAGGCTCCCCCGTCCTTGGGATTCTCCAGGCAAGAACACTGGAGTGGGTTGCCATTTCCTTCTCCAATGCATGGAAGTGAAAAGTGAAAGTGAAGTTGCTTAGTTGTGTCTGACTCTGAGTGACCCCATGGACACCTCTTATGCTGAAGATGCCGGTCATATTGGATTAGGCCCCACCCATATGACCTCATTTAACCTTCATGGTCCCTTTAAAGATCCCCACCTCCAAATTCACATTCTGAGATACTAGGGATTAGCGCTCTAACATATGAATCTGAGGGACACAATTCAGCCCACAGCCAAGAGGAGCCAAGAGTCTCTGTGTTAAGCTGCTGCATCTCTGCTCACATAAGTCAAGTCTGCTTATTTTGCTTTCCAGTTAGACTGAATACTCCCTGACAGCAGAGGTGGTGACTTTTGATCCTCATTTTCCCCCATAGTATTTGGTGCATTGCTCCACACCTCTGTGGGTGTTCAATAAATGCTGTTGACTGACCACCAGTGGTAACGATAATGGCAAACATTGTGGTGATACAAAATAGAGCAGTTGTAGATAAGGGTAATTGCATATATTGGATAAAGCAAAAGTAGATTGAAGAATATGGAAATAAAGAAGCAGAAAAGGATATGTGTTCTTTCCGTTATGCACCTGGTCAAACAACTGTCCACTGGGTACCTGTCATGGACCATCTTTGTCACCGTGGTGAAAAAGTCTTTGTTCTCATAGAACCTTACATTCTGGACAAAGAGTGGCAACTGAATTAATTAACAAGATAAAACTAGGTGGTAATGATGGATATTCAGGATACAAGCAAAACAACATGATAGTTTGAGAATGGCACCTAGGACACGTTCAGTATGGAGACAACACTAGAGGTGAGACCTACAGTTGAGAAGGAACCAGCCCTGGGAAGGGCCGAGGGAAGAGCTGCAGACAGACAGGATAGCAAGGGCCAGGGCCCTGAGCTGGGAAGCCTGACGTGTGTTTGAGGAGCTGGAAGGAGGCCAGGGGGCTGTAGCAGGGTGAAAGCAAGAGGGGCAGATGGCAGAGAGAAAGCTGGAAGGTATCAAGGTGTGTAGAGGTCAAAGAAAAGGTGGGCTTTTACACTAAAGAAAATGGAAGGAAAGAAGTGATGTCATCTGACTAAAATCATGGATTTGCTACTAATAATAGCTTAACTTTGTATGTTGCAGCACACAGAATGCTTCCAAAAATATCATTATCTTCAGTGATCTTGGTGAATTGAATACTTTGATTCCTTGTCTCGTGGAAAGGGCATAATGGGTTACAACCTCCGAGAAACTTTCAAATATAGTCAAATGCTTGCAGTGCTAAAACTAGGCTGAGTAAGTTAACATCTGATGTTTGCAAAGGCCCGTTGAGAGCTGCCTGGGTTTGGATCATTACAGATCCAAACTCTTGTCCAGTTAGAGACTGAGTCAAATGTGCAGAGGTCTTGAGACAGACCTTAAAAACTACTTTCAGAAAATATACACACTTCTATAATTATAAAAATATTTGTTATTTTATATATTTTATACATTCATATATATTTATAAAAGTAACTTTAAAATTATTTCCTGACATGACTTTCTTACTTTGGTCAGTTAAGTCCTTTCTTGTAAAAGTGCTGAAAAGAGTTCTTGTAAACTGAGCTCTCTAAGTGTTTGGATGCTGGTGACTGAGAATCCACTGGGTTGTAATTAGAGAATTGGCCACCTTGATTGGCTGCAGAGAATTATAGGAACACCGAGTAACATTGCAACAATTATGCCCCAGCAATTAGCAACCAATAAAGTAGCAGACTTCATTGATACAGCTGTCCTACTTTGTAAAAATATTGGAAAACAAATACCCTACAAAACAAATAGCGTGTAACTAGCTCTGGCAGAAGAGCAAAAGTGAACTTGGCTACAGTCGGAAAGCTACCAACAAACAGTCAGGCCTGGGCTGAGAGAGGGCGGTTTCCTGAGTACAGTATGGCATCCTGCAATGATAACAGCCCTTTCTCTTGTTTAGTAGGTGGGAAGTTCCATTCTGGCTTTCCCAGTAGCTCAGCGGTAAAGAATCCTTCAGCAATGCAGGAGATGGAGACGTGGGTTCAATCCCTGGGTTGGGAAGACCCCTTGGAGGAGGAAAAGGCAGCCCACTCCAGTATTCTTGCTGGGAGAATCCCATGGACAGAGAAGCCCAGTGGGCTACAGTCCGTGGGGCCACAGAGAGTCAGACACAACCCAGCAACTGAGAACACATGCACACAAACTCCATTCTAAGTGTGTAACAAGCCCGGTAGTGTTTCATTCTTACAGCAGCCCCCCAGGAGAGCTACACTACTAGCTGCCAATTCCCTGGTGGCTCAGACGGCCAAGAACCCGCCTGCCAATGCAGGAGACCCGGTTTCAATCCCTGGGTTGGGAGAATCTCCTGGAGAAGGGAATGGTAACCCACTCCAGTATTCTCGCCTGGAGAATTCCATGGACAGAGGAGCCTGGTGGGCTACAGTCTGTGGGGTCCCAAAGAGTTGGACATGACCAAGCGACTAGCATTTTCAGTTTCACAGATGAGGAAGCCGAGCCCCAAAGAGGTTACACTCTCACAGATGGCGGAGCCTTGAGTTAAAGCAAAATTTAAGTTAAACTTATGAGTTTGCACTCTGACACCTAGTGTATCCAGCTTGCCTGAGCTGGAAGCTCAGTGATGCTTTCTAAAGACATCCCCCCAACTTTGCTGCCTCTCCAACTTGATTGCTGTTCAGGTTCTGGAAAGTAGAGCCTATTATAATGTCTTCTTTGAACAGCCATAAACCACTTAAAGCTTGTTTGAAGGTTTTTGCTCACTACTTGTATTTTGCTTCTCAGTTTTTAGCAAACTATAGTAGGTGATATAGCCTCAAGGTGCAAAACCAGGATCACCGGACTCGACTAGAATTTCTATGGATTGGGAACATTTTATCACCCTGGACTCTTTAAAAAAGAAACTGGTATGTAGTTGCTTTACAATGTTGTATTAGGCCCTGCAGCACAGTGAAGTGAATCAGCTATATGTATACGTAATCCCCTCCCTCTTAGATCTCCCTCCTGCCCGCCACTCCCCATCCCACCCTTCTAGGTCATCGCAGAGCACCGAGCTAAGCTCCTTGTGTTATACAACGACTTCCCACTAGCTGTCTATTTTACACATAATCGTGAATTTATGTCAAATCTAATCTCTCCATTTGTCCTATCCTTCCTTTCCCCTCAGTGTTCACATGCCCATTCTCTATGTCTTTGCCTCTATTCCTGCCCCGCAGATAGATTCATCAGAGCCATTTTTCTAGATTCCACATACATGTGTTAATGTAAGATGTTTGTTTTTCTCTTTCTCACTTATGTCTCTCTGTATGAAAGAAACTAGATCTACCCACATCTCTACAAATGACTCGATTTCATTCCTCTTTATGGCTGAGTAATATTCTATTGTATATATGTACCATATCTTTATCCATTTATCTGTTGATGGAAACTTAGGTTGCTTCCATGTCTTGGGTATTGTAAATAGTGCTACAATGAACACTGGGGTGCACATGTCTTTTTGAATTATGTTTTTCTCAGGGTACCCTGGACCCTTTAAAGGGACTCACTGCCCACTCATTACTGGGTAGCATCCACCTGTCCCCCAGCTCCTGAATTCATCTAAACCCCTCCCTGTACACCCCTACTTGTCGTGCTGGCCTCTCAGCATCCCACCCTTAACCAGGTTGGCACTGTCCTTCCCCTAAAAAGTCCTCCCAGTTGGAGGGACATCTTTGTCCTTCCTGTTCTGGCCAAACCTCAGAATCCCCTTGTCTGCATACTCCACATTCATTCAGAAAGTAGAGCAATGTGGAACTTACAAACAGGTTTGGATCCACCCCTGAGACCCTGGGTGAAACATTTAATTGCTCTGAGCCTCAGAGTCCTCATCTGCAAAATGTTAATATCGATAGCATCGCCTCTTGGCTGCTGAGCCTGGGATGGAATCCTGCTCAGCACGGTGCTTCTCTAGCAGGTGACCCTGCAGGCTTGCGGTGTGACGGAACTGGGCCTGGCATATTGAGGATACTCAGTGGATAATGGCTATTGTCATTAATACTTTGTATTCTCACAGATCTTAGAATATCCACTTCTTTCCGATGTATGGGACTTTGTATATTATATCTTTAAAAATTGCCAGAATAAAAAAATATATTAAGTAATGAAAAAAGAGAAATCTCTGTCTGCCCTGTCCTGGTCAATGATGTGGGGCCATAGTCCACTTATGGACTGAATGGGAAGAGAGTTAGTTGTGTGACAATGAGCATCACGCCTGCATTGGTTTTTTTTTTTTTTGTATCCCTAGCTCTTGGAAAATTACAATAATAGCTAGAAGAGACATAGTGCACATTTATTGAGCACGTCATAATTGCTAGATGCCATATTAAATCATTTATCTGTGATATTTAATCCTCACAAGAATTCTCTGGGGCAAGTCCTTTTATTTTCGCCGCTTTATAGATTGAGAAGCTGAGCTTCAGAGGAGTGAAGTACTTTGCCTTGACTCACACAGTCCGTGGCAGCAACGCCAGAATTCAAAGTGAGAATGGTTTGACTGTAAGCCCTGGGCTTTAACCACAGAATATGCTGTTTTAGTAAACAGTGAAGGAAGAAGTAGGGAGGAAGGAGAAAGCAAGGGAGGGAATAAGAGAGGGAGGGAGGGAGAGGGGAAGGAAGGGATGTTCTTTGGAGTCCCAGCCCACCAGAAGTACCCACACTGGAAGCACTTAACTGCACACTGGAAGCACTTGACCAGGTTTTTAAAAAATCCTGATGCCTAGTACCCACCTGCAGAGATTTTCGTTTAATGCCTCTGGTCTGCAGCGCGGTCATCAGGAATGTGAATGCTCCCAGGGGACTCTGGAGTGCAGTCAAGGCTGAGAGCCCCTTGCTTTAGCTGGAACCTATCCCCTCCCTCCTCCAAGGTGGCCAGAGGGCACTTTTCATTAGTACACGTGAGTGGCACCTGAGGCCTCCAAATGGCAGCTGCAGCTGTGCTGGGCTCTGACCAGGTAGGGCTGGTGGCGTGGTTGGTGTAGAGCCCGGAGGGGCACGGGATTCAGGAAGTGGGGTTTATTACAGTCCAGATGACAAAAACTGCTGGGCCGAGTTGCTTGCCGACAGAGCTCAGATTGCAGGAGAGGGTTGCTCCATCCCTTCTGCTGAGTGTCCCCCTCACTACGTGACAGGGCGCCTCGTGTCTGGCATTTCCTCCACAATGACTTTTCCAGACTGTCCCAGATGGGTGCCCTGAACTGCCTCAAGGACTGGGTCTCAGAGCCGCTCAGCTCATCATGGGCTGGGCTGGGGATTCCCGGTCAGGCTGGGCTAACCCTGGGACTTGGCATGAGGCAGGGAAGAAGGGCTTCCGCTTATTGGGCAGGTTGTCTGAACTGAGCTGGGAGTGGCCGAGTTTATCTGGGCTGCCAGGCCAAGGGAGATAGCATTTCCTTTGATGTAGGAAGGAAGGGTGTCAGTCGCTCAGTTGTAGCCAACTCTATTCGACCCCATGAACTGTAGCCTACCAAGCTCCTCTGTCCATGGGATTCTCCAGGCAAGAATACTGGAGTGGGTGGCCATTTCCTACTCCAGGGGATCCTCCCAACCCAGGGATCGAACCAGGGTTTCCCACATTGCAGGCAGATTCTTTACTACTGAGCCGCCAGAGAAGCCCCCTTTGCCACTGAGCCACCAGGGAAGCCCCCTAGGAAGGAAATGGACCTTTTGAGAATATGAGTTGGACTCCCCAAGGTTCACTGCCAAGCCTGGAACTGGAAGCCGGTCTGCACAGCTCCCCAACTTCACACTCCATGGAGAACTGTGCAGGCAGTCAGCTGTCCATCTCTTGGCTGCCACAAGATCATCAACACATGGGAGAGCTGCCCTCTGCAAAAAGAAGCAAGACATAGGCAAACAAAAATAACACTTCCCCAAGCTGGGCCCAGCCATCAACTCAAAAGGTTCTTGAAGCTCATAATCAAAGTGGCTATTTATGTTGCTTATACCCCAGATCTTGTGGTAGGTGCTTTACACTATTAATTCATCTAATCCACACTTGCTCTCTTCTGGTAGATAATATCCCCATTTCACAGAAAAGTAGCTTGAGTTTCAGAGAGGTTAAATAAGCTGCCCAAGGTCAAAAAGCTTATATAACAAGCTAATGCGGTATCTGGACTGGACTAAAGCTCCATCAAAATATTTGTGCTCCATGTCCTCAGTACACTGCCTTTCTTGGAGTGTGTGTGTGTGTGAGTGTATGTGTGTGTGTGTGCACGCGCGTGCACACTCAGTCACTCAGTTGTCTCCAACTCTGTTGACCCCATGGACTGTAGCCTGCCAGGCTCCTCTGTCCATGGGATTTCCCAGGCAAGGATACTGAAGTGGGTTCCCGTTTCCTCCTCCAGGGGATCACACAGACTCTGTTTTATTAATCTCTGAGTTTCTGGCCCCTTTCACAGAGTCTTACGCCTAAATGACCCACTATAATATTTGCCGAGTGGATGGATGGATGGATGAACGAATGAACAAATAAAGCTATTACTTGACTCTAATTACAATTCTTCAGTTGCCAATTGGAGGTTGTAAGGGTGACAGAAGTGATGCCTGTGACAAAGTTTTAAGAGTTTGGGGCCCTCCTACATAGGTAAGATTTGCTAATGCTACTCAAAACACTCAGAACATTGAAAGGATAAAATTTCTCATTGCAGCAATTTGAAAGGTGTCTATTTATATATTTTACTAATCAACTGCAAAAAATAGCAGTGACAAGACATTGGATATGAAGGATCCAGAAAGTTTTTCTGCTGATAGAGAGATGCTTTGAGAAGAAATTCTATTTCAGAACATTCTTTTGGCTCACGTAATTCAGTGCTTGTGGGGTTGGAGAGTTTGGAGCTATGCTATAAAGGAATTCAGAGACTACGCTTGCAATGCCCTGTGCTAGACATTAGGAAACTCAGAGGAGTTTAGCCAGTTAATCAGAGTCACAGAAAAGGTGAGTGGCAGAGCTGCAAGGAGGATCCCAGGATCTGGTGTGCACCAGGCTCATGCTGTCTCTCCTGCCTGGAGCTGGGCTGAGCTGAGTTCCTTGGAGCCAAAGGGTGGCCTGTGAGTTGCATGCCTGCAGCCGGGCCTGGCAGACCAACAACAGCGTGATTGATGGTTCCTCTGCTTTTGTCATTTATTTGCCTTGTTTTTTTTCCTTCCCCCAACAGAGCTGATAAGGAAGGTTTTGCTAGAGAATCATGTATCTCTTCTTTTTTTCCCTCTGACTAGGGAGACGCAGTTCTCTATTACTCTGCCCACTTTTCAAGGGTAAGCAGTTTTGCATTATTCAGCACCTAAACTGGGTGTCGAAAGAGACTCAAGAAAGGCCTCTTAATGTTGGGGTGCTTGTCTCAGTTCTCTGAGTCCCAAGGAATAACCCACCTATTGAGGCCAGCACTTCCATCGGATCAGTTTTTTTCATTTATGATACTGTCCAAAATGTGGAAGCTGACAGTCCATCTTCACACTGCTTTTCAGACAGTGTGATGTGATACAACAGTACATAGTGGGACAGACAGACTGTGAGTCCAGGATCTGTATCTACTGGGCTGGGTAGAGTGCAGCAAGTGACTTCATTTCCCCAAGTTTTGTTTCTATGTCTGTGAACCAGAGATCTGGGCAGGGACTGTGTTGAAGCAAGAGAGAGATGTCCAGGATAAAACATTTACAGAGGCACCAGTGTGGCCCTGAAAGTGAGTGCCCTTAAACACTGCACCCCAGAAGACTCTCATCACCTTAGTCCAAGCCTGTTGAGACAGTTTCCATAAGAACTGTTAGCCCTTATTAAACATGTACTATATGCCTGTCACCATCTCAAGGGCTCTGCATACATAGACAAGGATACCGAGCCAGAGGTTGTTACCTACCCACAATCAATCACGGAGTTTATAAGTGGTAGCACCAAGAATAAATAAATGAATTAAACCAAGGACTTGAAAAACCTGCACACTTTCTTTTTTTAATTTTTTATTTTATATTGGAGTATAACTTATTAACGGGCTTCCCAGGTGGTGCTAGTGGTAAAGAACCCTCCTGCCAATGCAGAAGACGTAAGAGATGCAGGTTCGATCCCTGGGTTGGGAAGATCCGCTGGAGGAGGGCATGGCAACCCACTCCAGTATTCTTGCTTGGAGAATCCCATAGACAGAGGAGCCTGGCGGGCTATGGTCCATAGGGTTGCAAGGAATCGGACATGACTGAAGCGACTTAGCACAGCATAGCACATAGCCTATTAACAATGTTGTGATAATTTCAGGTGGACAACAAAGAGACTCAGCCATACATATGCATGTATTCATTTTTCACCCAAACCCCCTCCCATCCAGGCTGCCACATAACATCGAGTGGAGCTGCCTGTTCTATACAATGGGTCCTTGTTGGTTATCCATTTTAAACATAGCAGTGAAGACCCGCACGCTTTCTACTCAGCAGTCTGACACTTGGTGGCTGCTTAAATAGACACTCAGCAGTTCTTCGTGTTGTGGTTGTTATTCAGGTGTGAAGTTAGAGGCACTACTCTGCCCTCCCCTGACGTAGTCGGCATTTTGTTCGGGACCTCAAGTGGCGCCTGACCACCTCCGCCCGTCTTGGAGATGACAGATCAGTTTCCAGCGCTGCCGAGTGAAGTCATATTAAGTCGTCCGTCTCTGCCAAATGCTATTCATTGTGAGATCTGCCTCATAATAAAGCATGATGGATTGCTTCTTTTGGCCAGAGAATAACTTAACCTCTGACTCGAGATGGAGGTATGTTTTCCATGAAAAGGTGGTTAACAGTCTCTTCCACTTGTCAGAAACACCGGCCAAGGTGGCGTGAAGTTGCCAAAAGCCATATTACATCCTCAAAGTCTGTGAAAATAAATTCCTCTCGATATATTATGTATTTAGTTCCCCATCTGGGTTTCCAGGAATTAGGGCTGTTATTGTACAGTCTAATTTTAAATCTCAAGCTTTTTTATTCAAACGAAATACCTCTCCCCACCCCCAACCCTTGTTCTTCCCTTCTTGTTCTGTGGGCATTCTACGGTGGATTTAATTGAGTTTTCCCCACAAGGATTCCATTGCCGCTCCATGGCTTGAATATCCTGATAGTCAGTGAAGCTTCAAGAAAGAGAGCTTTTGCAGCCGTGACTGTATTCACAGGGAATCTAATTTCCACGGGGAAGTACAATGCGTCCGAGTGAAGTGGTTTTATATTAACTCTGGGGCAGGAGGTGGAATCAGAGAATGTGAGAACGCACTCCCTGTGTGTGGCAGTTCATGCTGAGAGCTGGGTGGCTGCTGGGTGCTTGTCAGGGGTTGAGTGAGCCTGGGTCCAGGGGCCTCACTCCACTGATCTTTTCTGCTCCCTCCTCCCTCTGTGTCTTTTCTCACATGCAGGTAGGAAATCACGCCATATCAGATGGACATCAATATAAGAAACTTGTTCCTTTCCTGCCTCTTGAGGTGGGTGTGGGTGGGTGTGTTTGGGGGGAGGAGGATAAAGTGGGGCTTGGAGCTGAAGGCACACACTTCTTGGCTCTGTCCATCCACTCCTTTGGAACTATTCTTCTACAAACCGATCTGAAACTTCCTTACTTTATTCCCCTCTCTTTGACATGGGATTGCTCACCTCTGAAAGTGATTTCTAACCTAGGAAGCATATGCAAAATAAATAAAAGTCAAATACATTTTTAAACATTCTAAGGGAGTGCGCTTTGGGTCTCACGCACTGGATGCCCAGCTTTCTCCACTTAGCTGGGTGATGTCAGGTCAGTATCTTGACCCCTTGGATTCCCAGTTTCCTTCCCTGAAATAAGACGTACTATCATATTTATTTCAAAGATCACTGTGACTCTCTAATGATATGTAATATTCAAAGACCTTTACTTAGTGCTGGTCGCGAACCCTCTATAGCTTGTTGGCAATGCTGGGGAGGTGGCTCTTATTGCTTATTGCTGTTATTTTTATCATCTCTCTTGAAGTCGAGCCCCTCCCTTACCCTGGAATGTTCCATTTAAAGACGTGCCAGGTTTAGAGTGGAAAGTGACTCCTATTACTTCCCCTGCCTTTCAGCACCAGGAACTGATCTACTATGGACAAATGCACACGTGGTCTCCAGTGAATGCTGGGCAAGGAGCAAGGCTGGAAAATTCCAGGTCTGGCTGCTGCTTGGGTGGCTGACCCTATTAGCCATGAACAGTTTATCTTAAATCTGATTCTCATTACATCCAGTTTGTTCCCTCACCCCCCTCCTTCCCTGATTCCCATCTAGAATTTACATTAGGAAATGAGCAGCCAGTGTGTCACGTTTGTGAGTGCTGGAGTCACTGGCCATTTTCTCATGTCAGCTCACCTAGGTATTCTTTTGGTTTTACTGACTCATTATATCATCATGGATGGGGCAAGAGGGGGATTTTTCTCTGGGCCAGTTTTTTCATCTGTGAAATAAAATGACAAAATCACCAGCCATCCTACACTGTCTTGTTCTAGTGAGGAATTCAGAGGCAATGGCTGTTCCTAAACACAGTGGCACTTCAAAAAACAGGAATATAGGGTATACCTTTAGGTGAAAGCAAGTGAAAGTGTTAGTCGCTCAGTCATGTCTGACTCTTTGCGACCCCATGGACTGTAACCCACCAGGCTCCCCTGTCCATGGGATTCTCTGGGCAAGAATACTGGAGTGGGTTGCCATTTCCTTCTCCAGGGGATCTTCCTGACCCAGGGATTGAACCCGCAACTCCTGCCCTGCAGGAGGATTCCTTACCACTGAGCCACCAGTCAGAGTCCTACCTTTATGTAGAGGTTGACAGAGAGAGAGGTCAGGTGCACGCAAAAGACTGTGGGAATTGTGAATGGTCAAAATTTCTCTGGGACTCTTGTAAATTGCCCAATAAGAAAGCAGAGAAATCAAAGTGTTGGGATACAGCTCTGTAGTAATCTAGATGTGTCCATGTAAAATGTATACACACTGTACGTAACCTATAGAATATAATAGAGCAATACGCCAAAGGTAATCCTATGCTTCATTTGAGTGACTGAATATAAAGAGCACATGTAGTTGGGTTTAGATGTTAAATATGTGCTTGATTCTGCTCCTCTCTAACAAACCTGGATTATTTTGCTTTTTTTTGTGAAAGAAATTCCGTAAAAAGAAGGTGTGCTTTAAGATTCAGAGAGTTTAGTTTCTTTACTATCACATAATTCTTATTAGAAGGGAAGACGTCTGAATGGGAACTTTGTACAAAGGCCGTGAAATGATGCATGGGGAACCGTGGTGCAGCTTCCTAGTGCAGCCCACCAGGCTCCTCCGTCCATGGGATTTCCCCTATAAGGTCCCACAGAGATGATGGAGAAGTCACCAAGGAGGAAAACGCTTGCCTCATTTTATTATGAATAGAGAATAACCACTCTAAACTGGATCATACCAAAGAACCATATGAGATTGGCCATCTCATATGGATTCATGTAGACCTTTAAGTCTATGGTCACGATTACTCAGGGCCAGTTACCCAGAGAAAAGACTGTATTTTCTGTTCTGCCAACAACAGCAGTAAAGGCCAGTGTTTACTGACTGCTTTCTGTGTTCCAGTTTCTGTACTGAGCCCTTATCTATGCCATCTTATTTGAGCTACAGTGGAAATGAAGCGCGGAGATTTTAAGTATCCAATGATGTAACAGCCCATGGTCACAGAACTAGGGAACATCGCACCCAGGATAACAACGTTAGCAATCTAACTCCAAAGCTCATGCTCTCTGCTCTGGTCTATGTTTGTGTCTGCTTAATATTCATGTGTTGAAATCCTAACCCCACAAAGGTGATGGCGATAGTAGGTGGAGCCTTTGAGAGGTGAGTAGGTCATGGGAGTGGGACCCCCATTACTGGGATGAGAGCCCTTATAAAGGAGACTCCACAGAGCTCCTTAGTCCCTCCCATCACGTGAGGACACAGCAAGAAAGTGCCCTCTCTGAACCGAAAGAGGGCCCTCACTGAAATGCGACCGTGTTTGGGCCATGTCGGCCCCTTAATCTTGGACTTTCAATTTGAGAAACAACGCCCCCCCCCCCAGAACCATGAGAAATAAATTTCTGTTGTTTATCAGAAACTCAGCACGTGGTGTTTTTTTATAGCAGCCCAAACAGACTAAGACACGCTTTCATCCTCGGCCCCTCTCCCTCATCCTGCTGCTGCTGCTGCTGAGTCGCCTCAGTCGTGTCCAACTCTGTGCGACCCTGTAGACGGCAGCCCACCAGGCTCCCCCATCCTTGGGAATCTCCAGGCAAGAACACTGGAGTGGGTTGCCATTTCCTTCTCCAATGCATGAAAGTGAAAAGTGAAAGGGAAGTTGCTCAGTCGTGTCTGACTCTTCGCGACCGCATGAACTGCAGCCCACCAGGCTCCTCCGTCCATGGGATTTTCCAGGCACGAGTACTGGAGCCCCCTCTTTCTGGGGCAAGCCGTTTCATCTCTCCATTTTTCAGTTTCCCCAGCTATGAACTGAAGACAGCGACGTCTGAATGGGACCCTTGTACAAAGGCCGTGAAATGATGCATGGGGAACCGTGGTGCAGCTTCCTAGTGACAGACGTTTATAGGATGCTGCTAATTTAAAAACAGATGGTGTGGGTAGTTGGACCACAGCCTCCTGGTGCTGCCCCAGTGATACCTGGTCAAGGACACCTGTTGATATCTCCCTGATCCCTGAGTTTTGACACTGTCCCCTCATCAGAGACTGTAGGCTGATGAGGGTAAGGGAGGTAGAGAAGAATGAACATATTCTACATCTTTGAATTCTTTTTTCAGTCAAGGATGGTTCTGACTTTTCTTCTAATCTGTGAAGTTTTCAAGGAATGCCCTGACCTACTCTTCAGAAAGGGCTGAATCAGGGCCAATTAAGGAAATGACCACTGAGTCTGTTGACTTTAAAAAAAAGTGAGTCTCTGCCTACTAGACTCATTGCTTAGATACTGATTCATCTGTGATAAATTGCCTTAATAAATCCCATTGAGCAGGGGAACTATGAGAATGAAGCACGGTTAAGAATAGAGGGCATTCTTCTCCAGGGAGACGAGACAATAAGATACGCAGTGTCCTGGGACGGTTCTAATGCACTTTTTGAAATGATGCTGATACTGGAGAGCCTGTGACAAGAAGGCAGGGCACTTATCTGTGTGGTAGAAAAAGAGAAAACCAGCTCATCTTTTTCATTCCTCAAAGGCACGATTTGACACACATTTAAGGGTCAGAGAGGGGGCCCTGGGGGCTGGCTTTAATTACATATATGTATGCTAAATTGCTACAGTCGTATCTGACTCTGTGCGACCCCATGGACTGTAGCCCACCAGGCTCCTCTGCCCATGGGACTCTCCAGGCAAGAAAACTGGAGTGGGTTGCTGTGCCCTCCTCCAGGGAATCTCCCTCACCCAGGGATCGAACCTGCATCTCTTATGTCTCTGCACTGATAGGTGGGCTCTTTACCACTTGCGCGATCAGTTAGCACCCGCCTAACAAGGTATCTGGGAGGCGTACTGGAAGTTGAGCAGGACTGACTTACGGTGGCCTTAAGTGGCGATGTTTGAGCAAAGCCATCAGCTCTGAGTGGGAGTCTAGGCTCCTCCTGCTGGCTGTGTGATTTTGACCTAAACTCTTAACGCCTCTATTTGCAAGCACCTCATTGGGCTGCTGGGGACACAGGCCAGATTTGTGACAGGGCATTCTTAAATATTAGGAACTGCTGGCAATTGAAAACTAGTCCTTTATCTGATCAATGTTTATCAAGCACCTATTCTGTGCAAGAAACTGTCCTTTACTCTTTGTTTTTTAATCGGAGTATAATAGCTCTACAATGTTGCGTTGGTTTCTGCCATACAATGAAGTGAATCAGCTATATGTATAAGTATATCCCCTCCCTCTTGAGCCTCTCTCCTACCGACCCCCATCCCACTCGTCTAGGTCATCACAGAGCACTAGCTGAGCTCCGAGTGCTATACAGCAGCTTCTCACCAGCTCTCTAGTTTACAGATGGTGGTGTATATTTGTCAATACTGTTCTCTCAATTTGTCCTCTCCTCTCCTTCCCCTACTTTGTCCACAAGTCTACAGTATGACCCAGCAATCCCGCCACTGGGCACATACCCTGAGAAAACAGTTCTTTACTCTTGGGATACAACACTGAGCAAAGCCATAGTCTCTCTTCTCATGGAGTTTGATTCCAGGTGGTGTAGACAAATAATACACAATAAATGTATAATGTGAGAATGGGGAGGTTTGAACAGGGATGTGAAAGCATCTGATCCAAGTTTCAAAAGGACAGAAATTGAAGAATAAACAAAACTTGCTTCCTAGATTTATCTGAAGTGGGTAACTCAGGAGCCCTCATTAATATTGTCTTTTCTGATGCATCTCATGTATCAGTGGGGCTTTCCTGGTGCCTCAGACAGTAAAGAATCTGCCTGCAATGTAGAAGACCCAGGTTTGATTCCTGGGATGAGATGATCCCCTGGAGAAGGTAATGGCCTGGAGAATTCCATGGACAGAGGAGCCTGGTGGGCTACAGTCCATAGAATGGCAAAGAGTCAGACATGACTGAGTGACTAACAGTCTAACACTAACTCTAAACATGGATAGATACGGCCTCTTGCAAAAGGATTTAACCCCTAAAATGTCACATAAATATCAATTTCGCAGCAAGTTTCAAACACAATTCTATACTCAGCTTAAAATACCTCTCATGCATATAAGGGCTTCACTGGTGGCTCAGCTGGTAAAGAACCTGCCTGCAATGTGGGAGACCTGGGTTCGATCCCTGGGTTGGGAAGATCCCCTGGAGAAGGGAAAGGCTGCCCACTCCAGTATTCTGGCCTGGAGAATTCCATGGACTGTATAGTCCATGAGGTCTCAAAGAATCAGACACAACTGAACTACTTTCTTATGCCTATAGACTATATAACTTTATTATGAAGCTATTTTCAAAGTTCGTCTTAAGCACTGAATTTGTTAAGTCCAGAAGACTAGTTAATGGCAGGTAACTGACTATCCCCCCCAAACCTGCCCACCCATCCGTGCATTTGTTAGTGGACTTTTACAGAGTTCTGTGAGTGTTGTGCTGAACCCCATTACGACGAAGATACAGCCCTGCTCTCGTGGTGGCTCCCGTCATCCGTTCTCTCAGATTTAGTGAACTCCAGAAGACAGTCTGAGGTTTTCTGTGGTGGGAGGGCTTTGTACTAACTCTGAGTTCCTTCTGTTTCTCTGGTCTGCTAAGGCTGGAGGTAGCTGAGTCATGGGTGAGGAAGCTGAGCCTGGGCCTCATGCAGATGGAGAGTGTCTGGGTTCAAGGAGAGGAACTTCTGATGTCAGAACACTTGCATCTCCAAGCCTGGAGGGCCCCCTCCCTCCCAGTCCAGGTTGCTGCTACTTGCTGTCTTTGCTTCCTTCTGATGTAAGCTCTCTGTACAGCAGATCCCAGGAATGCTATGTCCCTTCGAGAGAAACATTTCTCTCTTTTCTCAATATTCAAATGTCCTTTGTTTCCTGAACAGTTTTATAATTTTTTTTTGTTTGAACTAGTTTAAAATTTATAGAGAAGTTGCAAAAATTGAGAAGTTCTGTGCCTGTCACCCAGCCTCCATGAATATTAACATCTTATATATGTGTGTGTTTGCATGCTCAATTGTGCAGAACTCTTTGCGATCCCATGGGCTGTAGCCCACCAAACTCCTTTGTCCATGGAATTTTTTAGGCAAGAATACTGGAGTAGGTTGCCATTTCCTACTCCAGGTGATCTTCCCAACCCAGGGATCAAGCCCTTGTCTCTTGCATCTTCTGCATTGGCAGGCGGATTATTTACCCCTGTGCCACCTGGAAAGCCCTAACATCTTCAATAATAGTACTTAAATGATTAACACCAAGAAATTAACTAGGGTACAATACTATTAACTGAATGGCAAGCCCGATGTGCATCTCACCAATTTTTCCCCAGGGTGCTTTTTCTCTTCCAGGGTCCAGTCCAGGATCCCACATTACAGTTATTATTATTTTTCCTTAGTCTCTTGCAATCTATGGCTATTTATCAGTCTTTCCTTGTTCGTGATGATCCAGAAGGATAGAAAACCCCTGGAGTAATCTAAGGGATATTAGGGTTATAGAGTTTTGTTCCTGGATGAGCATTTTCAGTAGTGAGGTTCCCATCATCGTGATCATTCAAGGAACCTTGGAGTGATTGGCTCCATGACAAAAAACCCAAAGGGGATACTTGTAGGCACAGGAAAGGGGCTAGATGATGTGGAAGCTACACTCTAGCTCTAATAGTGAGGACGAGAAACAGTGGGTCTCACTGTAGCATTCTGATTTGAATCTGGGCAAATAGTTTCATTTTTCTGGTCCTCAGTTTCCTACCCTGTGAAGTGGGAAAAATAACAGCGCAAACCAGGATAGTTATGAAGAATAAAGGGAATAAAACTTGCAGAATACTTGGTGCCGAACATGAACATGGAAAATGTTCAATATACATTAATTGCTATTCGGTTATTATTAATCATTAATGTACCTACTGTTTGCCAGATATTGTGCTAAGCCCTTGGCCAACATACCTCACTTTGTTGCCATAGCTCTCCTGTAGATAGTTGTTATTTTCATTTTCCAGATTAGAAACAGAAGCACATAAGTAGCTTCAGACCTACTTTTTTTCCACTTTAGAGCCCATGTTCTTTGAAATGCTGCCCTACTGCTTCACCTGGAATAACAGAGCAATTTCCTGTATGTGGTGTTTTAGAGTTCTTTCTCATTTATGGGCCTCAATTTATCTTCAAAACATTCCTTAGCAGTTGGGACAATGACATCTCATTTGATGGATAGAGAAAGTGTGGGACAGTTTTAGAGGGAAGTGAGATACTTCTTCTCATCCATGTGCATATTCTTTCTGGCAAGATGCTATTAGAATCTCAACAAGACCCTCCCAAGCCATTGATAAAGATGCTCTAACTTTCACAAAGCATTTCGTGTTGTCTTGTGCAGTTATCCATGTGAGGCTTCAAGCCCATCTTGTACAGAGGATGTCTCCAGAGGGTTAGTTGCAGACTCCAATGCCAGCTTAGTGTCAAGACCTCTAGCTTCTCCCTGACCCCAGGAGAGCTCTGGCTAATAACTTGAAATCATCCCACATTTGCCAAATAATGCTGTAATTCAGGATTTGTGTTTTTCTCCCTGAAAAGTTATATCCTGAATTACAAACCAAGACCCATAACCACAAAGCCCAGGTCTCCTGTGGCTTTGTTTGGATTTTTGAACTTGAAAATCAATGACTGAGTCATTTCACTGTTCACCTGAAACTATCACAACATTGTTAATCGGCTATACCCCAATACAAAGTGTTTTTGGTGTTAAAAAAATTAAATAAAAAAAATCATTGAGTTTAAGGACCAAACTGGCCAAGATTCTAACATTTGGGGAAAGCATTGGCCACACTAAGACAATATAAAAGTAAGCACTGACATCTTTAATTCTCCTTGAAAGGAGACCAACCCAAATGTTAGGTTAGGTAAGGCAAACATCATTTACATTTAAAACATACTCTCTGAGCACTGAGCATATTGGGGACCATGGACAAATGAGACGAGTTCCCTGGAGATTTGGGAATGATCACAGATGACTCCTACTCTCTGCTAGGTGGTATGTGTGTTTATAGTCTGATTTTATTTCTTCATAAAGAAGTCTATTATGTAGTATTTATTTACTTTATTTTATGGAGATTCAGGGAGATTGAATAAGTAGCCCAAGATTACACAGCAAGTAAGTACAGACCCAAGATTTGAATTCAGATCCTACTGATCTCATAGGCTATGCCCATTATACATTGCTGCATGGCCCTTAAAGAACACACAGACCAGCATGCAAGAGATGCAAGCAAGTTTATCCTTGTGGTGTGGCAGTTGAGTTACTGATTGGGTTTCCCCCTGCAATTCTGTGAGAAAACGCAACAGGGAGGTTCTCAAATCAGTTTCAGGATATGCTTCCAGGGGTCTTCCCAAGCTCCATTTAGGCCCATCCCTCTTCTCCATTGCTTGAGGTGGTGTTTGTTCCTGTGGTTTCTTATCTTGCAAAGCTAGGGTGGAGACAATGGAGAAGGGAGGGAATAAAATATCTGCCTAGCAATGAACATATGTTAAAATCAGATAAATTCAATTCACTAAAAAAAAAAAAAAGTTGAACAGTAAGGAGTTTGATGCACAGTGGGCATTTGTTAAATGGGAATTGAATGAATGAATGAATGAATGAATGAATTCTGAGACCCAAAGCAGCTAATAGAATGAATGCTTTTTTCTCAATATGGGCCTGGTGAGTTGGCTCTCGCTCTGTCCCTCTCTGCATGAATGTGGAAGATGAGGTGGACTGAATTATCCTGAAATTCACATCTCCCTTAGGTCCAGGGATACGAAAGGAGTTAGTCCAACACGTACATGTGGAATTGATTTATTATGAAAGACTATTTGGGAGATATAATGGTCATCTGAGTTAAATTCACCCATTCCAGTCCATTTTAGTTCGCTGATTTCTAGAATGTCGACGTTCACCCTTGTCATCTCTTGTTTGACCACTTCCAATTTGCCTTGATTCATGGACCTGACATTCCAGGTTCCTATGCAGTATTGCTCTTTACAGCATCGGATCTTGCTTCTATCACCAGTCACATGCACAACTGGGTATTGTTTTCGCTTTGGCTCCATCCCTTC
>SJYT01009516.1:164633-213084 GCA_006410635.1 Cephalophus harveyi
AAGTTAAATAAGCAGGGTGACAATATACAGCCTTGACGGACTCCTTTTCCTATTTGGAACCAGTCTGTTGTTCCATGTCCAGTTCTAACTGTTGCTTCCTGACCTGCATATAGGTTTCTCAAGAGGCAGGTCAGGTGGTCTGGTATTCCCATCTCTTTCAGAATTTTCCACAGTTTATTGTGATCCACACAGTCAAAGGCTTTGGCATAGTCAATAAAGCAGAAGTAGATGTTTTTCTGGAACTCTCTTGCTTTTTCCATGATCCAGCGGATGTTGGCAATTTGATCTCTGGTTCCTCTGCCTTTTCTAAAGCCAGCTTGAACATCAGGGAGTTCACGGTTCACATATTGCTGAAGCCTGGCTTGGAGGATTTTGAGCATTACTTTACTAACATGTGATTCAGTGCTAAAAAAGGAACAAGTTAGCAAACCATGAAAAGACATGCAGGAATCTCATATGCAAATGACTAAGTGAAAACAGCCAATTTGAAAAGGCTACATATTGTATGATTCCAACTACGATATTCTGGAAAAGGTAAAACTGTTGTGACGGTAAAAAGATCAGTGGTTGCCGGGGGTAGGGAGCTGGGGAGGGATGAACAGGCAGAACAGCGAGGACTTTTAGGACAGTAAAACTATTCTGCTTGATCCTGTTAGGATGCTTGCAGGTCATTATACATTTGCCCAAACCCACAGCATGTGCCACACCACGAGTGAACCCTAACACTCGCTGGACTTTGGGAGCTAGTGATGTGTCGGTGTAGGTTCAGCAGTTGTTACAAACGTACCCCTCTTGTGACAGGGTGTTGATAGTGGGGGAGGCTGTGCATGTGTGGAAGCAGAAGGTATGTGGGAGATCTCTGTAGCTTTCCCTCCATTTTGATGTGAACTTAAAATTACTTTTTAAGATGTCTTAAAAACTGAAAGCAAAAACAAACAAAAACCCCCACTCAAGTCCCGATGGAAAGGACTTTCCTCAATTTGGTAAATAAGACCTCCAAAAACCTACAGTTGCTAACATACGTAATGGCGAGAAACTTAGAACTGTCTCACTAAGATCAGGAGCAAGGCAAGGATGTTCCCCCTCACAGCTGCTTGGAAGGAAGGAAGGAAGACAGGAAGTGAGTGACGGGAGGGCAGAAGGAAGGAGAGAGGGAGGGAAGAAAGAAAAAGTTTAAAGCTTTGGAAAAGAGATTGGAGGGGAAAGCTTGAGCGTCTCAGCTATTAAGACATTCTCCCTGCTGTCGTCCAGTTCATCTGAGGAGATGAGCTTTCTCATGCCTCTTTCTAGGCTGTGATTCAGGGAGATGTAACCCAGTCCCTGCCTGACTCCAGACAATTAAATATAATCCCGGCCCAAGCTTGTTTAGTGATAAACCATGAACTGTTTTATACTTTCACCAAAAAAAATTAGCAAATGGGGTAGTGAACATGAACATCTTGTCCCTCTTAGAATTACTGTGTAACTAATTCATGTTAGTAAGAAAAACCACGTTGAGGGGCTGCCATATGTGACTTTGTTTGATTTTTTCATCTGTCTGTGAGAGTAATGATGTCTGTATTCTATACCATCTGAAGGCCAATGAGAAAGCATTTGCCTTGTGTAAGTAAAGCTGCTTTGTGTTTCAGGGATTTCCAGTACTACCTAGAAAGAAGGTAAGGTTGAGAATCAATTGTTCTGAGCTGAAGGGCTTCCCCTAACCAATGGCTTTGGGCTGAGAGGTCAGGACCACAGAAGGGCGGGGGGGCCTTGATAGGAGTCAGTTCCCCGCGATGAATGTTGCCATGTCATAATGCAATCTGGGGTTGTCAGATCTTCCAAATTTTTAGGAGAAACTAGAAATCAGGCTCTGTAGGTAACATCTTCCAAGTATTTAAATTTTGTCGGTTGCTATGTGACAGTTATTGTTTTAAACTGTGAGATCCAAACAAAACATGCCTGTAGACTGGTTTCTGGTGTCTAGGTGAGGGATAGCATTGGCCTGCCCTTGGCTTCAAGAGTGGTGTCTTGCCTGTTGCTTCCCCTTACTGTATTTCTTTTACTTTCCACTTCAAGATTCTTCAAAGTCTTTCCATCCCAAAGACCTCAATATTTTCTGCATGTTCTGTCACCTGGTTAAGTCCTGTTTCTTTCTTAGGCCACAAGTTCCAAGGCTCCCAGAGAGAGTAATCTAGGTCCAGAGCAATGCCTTGATCACATTCTTTGAAAGTTTTCATTTGAGATATCCATAGCTAGGAGTTGCTAGGAGTAGGGGTAGTTTGTGTTCTCCTTGATCTCCTCTGGATCCAGGATATTTTCTGCCATAAAGTAGGGGGTTAAAAATATTTGTCAATTAAATGGCAGGGACTTCCTAACCCAGGGATCGAACCTGCGTCTCCCGTGTCTCCTGCATTGGCTGGCGGATTCTTTACCACTGAATCACCTAGGAAGCCCCCAGGCCTCTGGCAGAGCAGGAAAACCCAGCCTCCTCCCAGTGGCGCGTTCAGCAAGCCCACGCTGCTGGAATCCAGTTCGTCAACTGAGTATCAGAGCCACAGATCCTGTACTGTGTTCCCTTCAACTGACCACGCTGGCAGCCTGGGAGGCAGGGCTGGGGGTCGGGGTGGGGGGTGGTAAGAGAGAACCAGAGTGGGGGAGGGGAGGAGGCAGGGGAGCGCTCTCCCTGTGAACTCCTCCCGCACTCCCCTTCCCAATCGTAAATTAACAACAGTGGACCTTGTTAAGTGCAGCTTCACAAATTAATATGAAATATAGTGCTTTTTCATAAGCTGGAGAACCAGATTTAAAAGCATATTGGTGTTTGTACACAGCAGGCCGTAATGATCCATTATCCTGCAGACAGAGGAGCTCGCAGCGACACATAAAGAAGATGCAATTGGGCCATCTGCTTTGATTTCTGCTGCATCCCCAGAGACCCAGGGGAGGAGCTGACAGTCCTCTCCATCTGCCCTTACATTATCAATTACAGTTGAATTATGCCGTGTGCTGCAGGGCTGGCAGATACGGATGGGAGATGGTGGCACCTGAAAAATATAGAAGAAAATCCATATGTTGGGAGCCAGCTGTTTATTTACAAGTCCTTGACATATTTCCTCACTTTCTCGGCTGTTGCCTTTTTTAAGGTTCCTAGAGACATGGCAGTTTAGTGTGAACTTGAGAAGAAATTAGGTGTAACAGCATAGCACCACATGAATAATATTTTAGTTTCCTTTTATACAGTTGAAATGCACACGGAGCAAAAAAAAAAAAAAAAAAATCAGGTCAAACAGATTTTAAATTATGAAAAAAAAATAAGTTGTGAAAACATCTGGGGTGGCTGCTGCAGCTTGTTATGTTTATAAAACATGTTGGAACAGGCCGAGACGTGCACACTGTACATTTTTGGCAGCTTAGAAATCATGTGCAAAACTGTAACTTTTATGAAATGGTAAGTGTTTATGAAAGCTTAGGGAGTGGGGAGGTAGAAAACTCAGTCGCTGGAGCAACTTCTAGGAAGGTGGCTTTAAGAATGCAGTGTTTTGTTTTAAATTGATTTGTGTGTTTTTTTTTTTTTTTTGGTTTTACAGCAAGAGGCTTAACTTGTTCCTGGTTCGATTGGTTCTAGACTGGTGAGGTGGAAGGCTGCCACATCAGATGCACTGGGGTTTTACGGTTCAGGATGCCGTCCAACCGTGTGGGAGTTTATGTTTCATTCTCATTTCACACCATGTCCTTTCCCCATATCCACTCAAGCAGAGAGTCTGTGTGTGTATGTTTGCTCAGCTGAGGGTTCCAGCTCGGCGCATCTACAGCTTTGGGGAAGAGTTGCTGCGACTTCATACTTGCAGATTTCGGGGAACAGGAGAACTCACTTTGCTTACAAGGAGAGGCTATTTTTTGAAATGCTCCCAGAAGCAGAGATGCTGGCAGGGTAAATTAAGGGACTGAGATTAGAAGTCAAGCCCCAATTATCCACCATTCACTTGCCATCCAGGGCCAATTCTGAGGGCCTCATGGTCTCTGGTGGCTCAGAGGTTAAAGCGTCTGCCCCCAGTGCGGGAGACCTGGGTTCGATCCCTGGGTCGGGAAGATCCCCTGGAGAAGGAAATGGCAATCCACTCCAGTATTCTTGCCTGGAGAATCCCATGGACAGAGAAGCCTAGTAGGTTACAGTCCATGGGGTCGCAAAGAGTCGGACACGACTGAGCGACTTCACCTCCTCCTCCTCCTCCTCCATGGTCTCTAGCCTAACTCTATTTAACTCTTTATTTTGTAAATTTAATTTTTTTTTTTTTTTGGCTGTGCTTTGTTGCTGCTTCTCATTACAATGGCTTCTCTTGGTAGGGAGCACAGGCTCTAGAGTGCGGGCTCAGTCACTGTGACTCACGGGCTTAGCTGCTCCACGGCATGTGGAATGTTTCCAGATCGGGGATCAAACCCATGTCTCCTGCATTAGCAGGCAGATTCTTCACCACTGAGCCACCAGGGAAGCCCCTCTTTACTCTCCCTGCATTATACTTTGGGCATATATCATACTTGTGAGGGCATTAACTGAGAGCCTCCTGAAAGAAGAGATGAACTTATTTGTCTTTGCTCCTATCTTAGGACCAGCATAGCAAATGGCATTTGCCAAGAGTTCATAAAAATATTGGCTGCATAAAAATGTTGAATGAATGTCTTCAGGATTTTCTCTATGTGAAATTACAGGCTTAGCAGCAGCAAATGCAGAATCCAGGAACTACAGAATCCTGTCATTCTGGGATATGGCCACTGGAAAATCAGCTTTCTGCTACTGTCTCCTCTAGGCCTTCCCTGCTGGCTCAGGGGTAAAGAATCCGCTTGCAATGCAGGAGGTGTAGGAGACGTGGGTTCAGTCCCTGGGTTGGGAAGACCCCCTAGAGGAGGGCATGGCAACCCAATGCCAGTATTCTTGTCTGGAGAATCCCATGGACAGAGGAGCCTGGCAGACTACAGTCCATGGGGTTGCAAAGAGTCAGACACGACTGACGCGGCTGAGCACACATGCCCGCATGCACACACATGTCTCCTCTAGCCTGACCAGTGTAGGCATCAGGGGAGCATACCCTCCTCTTTGTGACCATGGGCAGCTCCCTGGAGAAGAGGGAACCACCGCGGGGTTGTGTTCACAGGCTATGCTGGCTATTCCTCTTCTTTGTTCCACAGCTTCTTAGCCCCTGGAGTCTACTGACTTTCTTCTCATCCCCTCCTGGGTCCTTACCGTCTGTGTTCATTCATCATCTAATGGAAATGGGGTCATGTGTGTGCAGTGAAGTCTATGTTGTTTCCTAGTGAAAGCTCGGTGCATGAGAACTGTCATACTACAACATTAGGACTATACGTAGTAATGTGGGGGCCCAGTGTAAAATGATCCAAAATTAAGAATTTCAAGATGATGGCAGCACAGCATTAACAAAGCATGGAGCACTTGTAAGTGTGAGGCCTGTACAGGCCTGTACATATACAGGTCACATTCCCATGAAGCTGGCCCTGCTGGGTGCTGGGTCCACCATGACCACTTTTGCTTCTCCTTCTCCTCACTCTCTTTTCCCCTTTCTCTTCCTTGTCTTCCCTCTTCTTTTTCCTCCTCAAGACATTATGCAAAAATCTCTCACCTGCTTCCTGTCTTCATCTTTCCCTTTGCCCTCATTCTTGTAGCCCCCCCCAGGCTCCTCTGTCCATGGGGATTCTCCAGGCAAGAATACTGGAGTGGGTTGCCAGGCCCTCCTCCAGGGGACCTTCCCAGCCCCCAGGGATGAACCAGGTCACCAGCATTGCAGATGGATTCCTTACCAGCTGAGCAACCAGGGAAGCCCTGATACAGAATGGAATCTCCTTTAAAAGTGTCTCATCTTTTTTCTTTCTTGTCTCAGTCTTCTCTTCTGACTGACTTGAAAAGTCTCAGTCAGACTTTTAGTTCCTCTCTCAAGAGACATAATCTAATTGTGCTTACTTTAGAGATTGCTGTGTGGCTTCAATAATAATACAAATACAGAGAGATACAGGTACTGTTTTGCATCTTCCTTAGAATGTGCTAAGGGCTCAGAATATCAGCCAGCCTCATCTCCCCCTTCAATCTTCTCCTCGTCATTGTTATGTTGATTCCATCATCTACCCAGAAAGAACCCTTGGGTCTAGACAATGATTTATTAAAGTCTATACTGAATTTGTTACAATGTTGTTTCCATTTTACGTTTGGGTGTTTTGGTTGCAAGACATGTGGGATCAGATCAAACCTGTACCTCCTACATTGGGAGGTGAAGTCTTAACCACTGGACCACAAGGGAAGTTCCCCAAATTTATTTTGTTCTTTCATGTGTAATGTTAATTTTCCTCCCCCATTCATTAATTTCATTTTTTAATTTGTCCATTCTGTCATTTGTTTAGTCAACATCATTTATTGGTTTTCATAATACACAAAGAGGAAAAAAGGCCAGGATATCCTCTATTTTTACTTTTAAAATCTTTTTTTTTTATTATTTTCCACTCTCTTTTTCATGTCTATCAGTTCAGTTCAGAAGTTCAGTCCTGTCCAACTCTTTGCAACCCCATGGACTGCAGCTCACCAGGTCTCCCTGTCTATCACCAACTCCCAGAGCTTACTCAAACTCATGTCCATTGAGTTGGTGATGCCATCCAACCATCTCATCCTCTGTCATCCGCTTCTCCTTCTGCCTTCAATCTTTCCCAGCATCAGGATCTTTCCTAATGAGTAGTTCTTCCCATCAGGTGGCCAGAGTAATGGAGTTTCAGCTTCAGCATCAGTCCTTCCAATGAATATTCAGGACTGATTTCCTTTAGGATTGACTGGTTTGATCTCAATGCAGTCCAAGCCACTCTCAAGAGTCTTCTCCAATACCACAGTTCAAGCATCAATTTTTTGGCACTCAGCTTTCTTTATAGTTCAGCTCTCACATCCATATATGACTACTGGAAAAAACCATAGCTTTGACTAGATGGACCTTTGTTGGCAAAGTAATGTCTCTGCTTTTTAATATGCTGTCTAGGTTGGTCATAACTTTTCTTCCAAGGAGCAAGCATCTTTTAATTACATGGCTGCAGTCACCATTTGTGGTGATTTTGGAGCCAAATAATAATAATAATAAAGTCTCTCACTGTTTCCATTGTTTCCCCATCTATTTCCCATGAAGTGATGGGACCAGATGCCATGATCTTAGTTTTCTGAATGCTGAGTTTTAAGCCAACGTTTTCACTCACCTCTTTCACTTTCATCAAGAAGCTCTTTAGTTCTTCTTCGCTTTCTGCCATAAGGGTGGTGTCATCTGCATATCTGAGGTTATTGATATTTCTCCTGGCAATCTTGATTCCAGCTTGTGCTTCCTCCAGCCCAGCAAGATGTACTCTGCATGTAAGTTAAATAAGCAGGGTGACAATATACAGCTTTGACATACTCCTTTCCCTATTTGGAACCAGTCATTTGTTCCATGTCCAGTTCAGACTGTTGCTTCTTCACCTGCATACAGATTTCTCAGGAGGCAGGTCAGGTGGTCTGGTGTTCCCATCTATTTAAGAATTTCCCACAGTTTGTTGTGATCCACACAGTCAAAGGCTTTGGCATAGTCAATAATGCAGAAGTGGATATTTTTCTGGAATTCTTACTTTTTCAATGATCCCACCAGTGTTGGCAATTTGATCTCTGGTTCCTCTGCCTTTTCTAAAACCAGCTTGAACATCTGGAATTTCACAGTTCACGTACTGTTAAAGCCTGGCTTGGAGAATTTTGAGCATTACTTTGCTACTGTGTGAGATGAGTGCAATTGTGCAGTAGTTTGAGCATTCTTTGGCATTGCCTTTCTTTGGGATTGGAATGAAAACTGATCTTTTCCAGTCCTGTGGCCACTGCTGAGGTTTCCAAATTTGCTGGCATATTGAGTGCAGCACTTTCACAGCATCATCTTTCAGGATTTGAAATAGCTCAACTGGAATTCCATCACCTCCACTAGCTTTGTTTGTAGCGATGCTTCCTAAGGCCCACTTGACTTCACATTACAGGATGTCTGGCTCTAGGTTAGTGATCACATCATCATGGTTATCTGGGTCATGAAGATCTTTTTTGAATAGTTCTTCTGTGTATTGTTGCCACCTCTTCTTAATACCTTCTGCTTCTGTTAGGTTCATACCATTTCTGTCCTTTATTGTGCCCAACTTTGCATGAAATGTTTCCTTGGTATCCCTGATTTTCTTGAATAGATCTCTAGTCTTTCCCATTCTATTGTTTTCCTCTATTTCTTTGCACTGATCACTGAGGAAAGCTTTCTTATCTCTCCTTGCTATTCTTTGGAACTCTGCATTCAAATGGGTATATTTTTCCTTTTCTCCTTTGCCTTTTGCATCTTTTCTTTTCTCAGCTATTTGTAAGGCCTCCTCAGACAACCATTTTGCCTTTTTTTTCCTTGGCAATGGTCTTGATCACTGCCTCCTATACAATGTCATGAATTTCCATCCATACTTCTTCAGGCACTGTCTATCAGATCTAATCCCTTGAACCTTCCACTGCATAATCATATGGGATGTGATTTAGGTCATACCTGAATGGTCTAGTGGTTTTCCCTAGTTTTCTATACAATATTATTCTTTACAGCATTGGACTTTACTTCTATCACCAGTCACATCCACAGCTGGGTGTTGTTTTTGCTTTGGCTTCATCTCTTCATTCTTTCTGGAGTTATTTCTCCACTGATCTCCAGTAGCATATTGGGCACCTAATGACCTGGGGAGTTCATCTTTCAGTGTCCTATCTTTGTCCCTTTTCATACTGTTTATGGGGCTCTCAAGGCAAGAATACTGAAGTGTTTTGCCATTCCTTTCTCCAGTGGACCACATTTTGTCAGAACTCTTCACCATGACCCGTCCGTCTTGTGTGGCCCTACACGGCATGGCTCATAGTTTCATTGAGTTAGACAAGGCTGTGGTCCATGTGATCAGGTTGGTTAGTTTCCTGTGATTGTGGTTTTCATTCTGTTGGCCCTCTGATGGAGAAGGATAAGAGGCTTATGGAAGCTTCATGTCTATAATCTCCTTTAATCCTTATCTCATACTTATGAGAAACGGTGTAGCAATAAGAGTGCTCAGGGAGGTGACCTGAATTGCCTAAGACTGCATGGAAGGTTGGTGGCTGTGACAGATTGAACTATAGCTCCACTGCCCCCATCAGATTCATACATTGAAGCCCTAACTGCCATGTGACTAAGCTTGGAAAGAAGACCTTTAGGGAAGCAATTGCTGTGAAATGAAATCACAATACTGAGGCCCTAATTGGATAGGACCGATGTCTTTATAAAGAGAGGAAGAGACATTAGACATGTGTCTTTCTTTCTCACCTTGCATGCACAGAGGGAAGGCCCTGTGAGGAGACAGCAAGAAGTGTGAAAAGTGAAAGTGCTCAGTCATGTCCCACTCTTTGGGATCCCTTAGACTGTAAGCCCACCAGGCTCCTCTCTCCATGGAATTCTCTAGGCAAGAATACCAGAATGGGTAGCTATTCTCTTCTCCAGGGATCTTCCTGACCCAGGGATTAAACACAGGTCTCCTGCACTGCAGGCAGGTTCTTTACCATCTGAGCCACCAGGGACACTAATGATCCTCCACCACAAGGCAGTGACTTCTGAGCTAGCCCTGATGTTCTCTGAATATGGTGAACCAGACTTTAACTTATTTTGCATCTTCCAGTGACTCCAACTGAGCAGGCAGAAGAGGCAAAATGAAAATGGATGGAGGGAATCCATGGTAGTCCAGTGATTAGGACTCTGCACTTTCACTGCCGTGGACCAAGTTCAGTTCCTGGTCAGGAAACTAAGATCCCACAAGTTATGCAGTGGGGCCAAGAAAAAAAAAGAAAGAAAGAAAGAAAATGAAAGGATGCATGAGGGAGGGAAGAAAACTACTAATGCCAGTATCTTTGCTGGCTTCTGTTAGGGCTGTTAGCAAACCATCACATAATTCATTGGCTTCAAACAGCAACAACTATGCCCTTGCTGAAGATTCTGCAATTTAGGCAGTACGCAGAAAGGAGAGCTCACCTCGGGTCCATGCTGCCTCAGCAGACATGGTTCCCAGGTGGCTGGAGGATCCACTTCTGAGATGGCAAGTGGGAATGCTAGCCGCCAGCTGGGAACTCAGCTGGAGCTGTTAGCTGAATCTTGTTTCTCCTTCATGGGCGCTCTTCCTGGTTTTGTTAGGCTTCTCATGATGGATGGAGAAGGCAATGGCACCCCACTCCAGTACTGTTGCCTGGAAAATCCCATGGACAGAGGAGCCTGGAAGGCGGCAGTCCATGGGGCTGCTGAGGGTCAGACACGACTAAGCGACTTCACTTTCACTTTTCACTTTCATGCATTGGAGAAGGAAATGGCAACCCACTCCAGTATTCTTGCCTGGAGAATCCCAGGGACGGGGGAGCCTGGTGGGCTGCCGTCAATGGGGTCACACAGAGTCGGACACGACTGAAGTGACTTAGCAGCAGCAGCAGCAGCTCATGATGGAATCCCAAACATCACCCAAGAGCAAGTGCTTTGAGAGGACAGGTCCCCACATCTGAGACTTTACTACCCAGAACAGTGGCCACTAGTCTCATTTGGCTATAGAGCTCTTGAAAAGTGTTTAGTCTGATTCAAATGTGCTTTAAGTATAAAATACACACCAGAATTTGAAAACTTCATCTGAAAAATAAAAAGTATCAGTTCAGTTCAGTTCAGTCGCTCAGTAGTGTCTTTGCGACCCCATGAACCACAGCACGCCAGGCCTCCCTGTCCATCATCAGCTTCCGGAGTTCACCCAAACCCATGTCCCTCGAGTCAGTGATGCCATCCAACCATCTCATCCTCTGTCTTCCCCTTCTCCTCCTGCCCTTAATCTTTCCCTGCATCAGGGTATTTTCAAATGAGTCAGCTCATCGCATCAGGTGGCCAAAGTATTAGAGTTTCAGCTTCAGCATCAGTCCTCCAATGAATATTCAGGACTGATTTCCTTTAGGATTGACTGGTTTGATCTCCTTGCAGTCCAAGGGACTCTCAAGAGGCTTCTCCAACACCACAGTTCAAAAGCATCAATTCTTTGGCACTCAGCTTTCTTTATAGTCCAACTCTCATATCCATACATGATCACTGGAAAAACCATAGCCTTGACTAGACAGACCTTTGTTGGTAAAATAATGTCTCTGCTTTTTAATATGCTGTCTAGGTTGGTCATAACTTTCCTTCCAAGGAGTAAGCGCCTTTGAATTTCATGGCTACAATCACCATCTGCAGTGATATTGGATCCCAGAAAAATAAAGTCACCCACTGTTTCCACTGTTTCCCCATCTATTTGCCATGAAGTGATGGGACCAGACGCCATGATCTTAGTTTTCTGAGTGTTGAGCTTTAAGTCAACTTTTTCACTCTCCTCTTTCACTCTCCTCTTCAGAAGAGGCTTCAGTTCTTCTTCACTTTCTGCCATAAGGGTGATATCATTTGCATATCTGAGGTTATTGATATTTCTCCCAACAATCTTGATTTCAGCTTGTGCTTCCTACAGCCCAGCGTTTCTCATGATGTATTCTGCATATAAGTTAAATAAGCAGGGTGACAATATACAGTCTTGATGTACTCCTTTTCCTATTTGGGACGGGTCTGTTATTCCATGTCCAGTTCTAACTGTTGCTTCCTGACCTGCATACAGGTTTCTCAAGAGGCAGGTGAGATGGTCTGGTATTCCCATCTCTTTCAGAATTTTCCACAGTTTCTTGTGATCCACACAGTCAAAGGCTTTGGCATAGTCAATAATGCAAAAGTGGATGTTTTTCTGGAACTCTCTTACTTTTTCAATGATCCCACCAATGTTGGCAATTTGATCTCTGGTTCCTCTGCCTTTTCTAAAACCAGCTTGAACATCTGGAAGTTCATGGTTCACGTACTGCTGAAGCCAGGCTTGGAAAATTTTGAGCATTACTTTACTTGCGTGTGAGATGAGTGCAATTGTGCCGTAGTTTGAGCATTCTTTGGCATTGCCTTTCATTGGGATTGGAATGAAAACTGACCTTTTCCAGTCCTGTGGCCACTGCTGAGTTTTCCAAATTTGCTGGCGTATTGAGTGCAGCACTTTCACAGTGTCATCTTTCAGGATTTGAAATAGCTCTACTGGTATTCCATAACCTCCACTAGCTTTGTTTGTAGCGATGCTTCCTAAAACCCACTTGACTTCACATTCCAGGAAGTCTGGCTCTAGGTGAGTGATCACATCATCATGATTATCTGGGTCATGAAGATCTTTTTTGTACAGTTCTTCACGAGTACCTTATTAAAATTTGATCCTATTTTGGAATTAATATATTTTACATGTATTGGGCAAAATAAGATATACTATAAAAATTTATTTCACATGGAAAGATGCTCAACATGGCTCATTTATAAAGAAATGCAAATCAAAACTACATTGAGGTATCACCTCACACTGGTCAGAATGGCTATCATCAAAATATCTACACATAATAATTGCTGGAGAGGGTATGGAGCAAAGGGAATGTTCTTGCACTGTTGGTGGGAATGTAAATTGATACAGCCACTATGGAGAACAGTATGGAGATTCCTTAAAAAACCACAAATAAAACTACCATATGACCCAGCAATCCCACCAGTGGGCATATACCCTGCTGCTGCTGCTGCTAAGTCGCTTCAGTCGTGTCCGACTCTGTGCGACCCCATAGACAGGAGCCCAACAGGCTCCCCTGTCCCTGGGATTCTCCAGGCAAGAACACTGGAGTGGGTTGCCATTTCCTTCTCCATTGTGTGAAAGCGAAAAGTGAAAGTGAAGTCGCTCAGTCGCATCCGACTTCTAGCGACCCCATGGACTGCAGCCTACCAGGCTCCTCCATCCATGGGATTTTCTAGGCAAGAGTACTGGAGTGGCTTGCTATTGCCTTCTCCGCATATACCCTGAGAAAACCATAATTCAAAATGACGCATTTACCCCAGTGTTCATTGAAACACTATTTACAATAGCCAGGACATGGAAGCAACCTAGCTGTGCATGGACAGGTGAATGGGTAAAATTGTGGTACATATATACAATGAAATACTACTCAGCCATAAAAAGGAATGAAATTGAATCAGTTGTAGTGAAGTGGATAAACCTAGAGTGAAGGAAGTCAGGAAGAGAAAAAACTATCCTATATTAACGCATATATATGAAATCTGGAAAAATGATACTGATGAACCTATTTGCAGGGCAGGAATAGAGATGCAGACATGGAGAAGAGACTGGTGGACACAGCGGGGAAAGGAGAGGGTGAATCGAATGGAGGGAATAGTGTTGACATAGATACCCTACCCTGTGTAAAACAGATAGCGGGAAGCTACTCCATCACACAAGGAGCTCAGCTTGGAGCTCTGTGATGACCTAGAGGGGTGGGAGGGAGACTCAACAGGGAGTGGATATATTTATACTTATAGCTGATTCATGTCATTGTACGGCAGAAACTAACAGAACATTGTAAAGAAATTATCCTCCAAATAAAAATAAATTTAAAAATCCTTATTTTTTAAAATGTGGCTGCTAGAAGTTTGAACATTACATCTGTGGCTCACATTCCATTTCTGTTGTGTTACTCCCAGATTTATCAGGCCTCTGCATGGAACACAATTGCCACTTACCAGGAGCCAAAGCTGATCACATGACCAAGCTGGAGTCATACCGGAAAGAGACTACATAAAGGTGTGACCACCCACTAAAGATCTACCACAACTTCCAAAGTTTTCATTAATTAAAAAAAAAAAGCTTTTTATGATGTAATTTTGTAAAATTTAAAAAGCTGTATAAAAAGCTTTTGCAGATAAAATGCTTCTAGCTTCAGTACATAATAAGATACAGTATTTTAGGTGTTTCAACAGGGGTTATACAGCTACACAAAGGTCCAGGCACTGATGCAGAGGAATTAACAGCTCTCCTGTGGCTTAAGACTTGAGAATAAAAAATGAATTTCTGGAATGGAAGCGTGAACAACGTAAAATGGCCATACTAAGACTAATTGCATGTTACTGAATAAGTACAGCAGTGGCTACTTGCTTATCCTTGGTATCGCCAATATGCCATGTCTTTTTTATTTTGTTTTGTATGTGGCTTTTCCTCGCTTGGAAAAGCCAATTCATGAGATCAGGGGTAGAACCAGATAGGAATGTTTGACAAGTATAATTTAATTAGATAATTCTTAGGTGCATCTCTGGTTGAGAACCGGAGCAGGGCTTGCTTCGTGGGCCTTGAAGGGACATGGAGATGGAAGAGGAAGAAAGTCTAAGTTGTTTCTGAAAGAAGGGGTCCTTAGAGGTGGGATGGGTTTCAGTCCCTGATGAGAGTTTGCTAAGACTTCCACGATATTACATAAAACCAGCAGACAAAAAACTTCTGAGACTGCTTCCTGCTCAGGCATCTTGGGCATGGTGGTGGCAATGAGGTGAATTTCAAATTTTTGGTCTCCTTGCCAGGGACTTGGCCCACGATGTTCACACGGGGGTGGGATACGGCTGCAGTAGTTTGCCAGGGCTGCCATGACCAAGTTCTGCAGACTTGGTAACTTACCTGACAGAAGTTCATTTTCTCACAGTTCTGGAAGCTGGAAGTCCGAGATCAAGGTGCAGACAGGGCTGTTTCTCCTGAGGCCTCTCTCCTGAGCTTCAGATGCTGTTTTCTTCCCATGTCTTCATGTGGTCTTCCCTCTACTGTGTCTGTGGCTGTATCACCTCTTCCTATGAGGACGCTGGTCTGATCGGATCGGGGCCTACCCTGACACCCTCATTCAACTTCATCATCCCTTTAAAGACCTTGTCTCTAAATCCGGTCACTTTCTGCAGTTCCAAAGGTTAGGGCTTCCACATACATTTTTGAGGAATAGAATTCAGCCAATAACAAATGATTTCTAAGATGGGTCTCCCTTAAAGTTGTCTATTTCTTACTTTCTGAGACCATCTTTCCTCAGTGAACTGAGACTAAAAGACACAGTTGTAAAATCAAAAAAACCTAAAACTAAGAATTTCAAGTTATCTGCTGATATATATATATATATATATATATACACACATACACGTATATATACACACATGTACATGCATTCATCACACACGCACACACACATACACATCATTTGGAGAGCACTTTCTGAGGCTGTGCTTGGGTCAGAAGCAGAGTCTTAATAAAACGAAACTATAACCCTGAGGCTTTGGACAGAACAGCCTTCTCTGAGAACCCGTGATGGCTATAGACCCAAGTGTCCCAAATCACACAGCCAATGAAATCTGGGTTTGAGTCACACCTATGTGAGAACTGTTTACTTCTCTGCTTTGGGGCCTGGTGCTTTGCGTAAAATAGATGATGCATCTATTGTTATGTCATCACTGCTAAAACACCTGAAATACTATACCCTATACCATCTGAGCCACTAGGGAAGCCCGTTATGTACTAAAGCTGTAAGTGTTTCTTTGATTTTGTATAGAGCTTTTGATGTCAAGTTATTTTACAAAATTACATTAAATCATTTTTTTAAATTGAACAAGATGGTACCGCTGGAAGATCTAATATAATACTAATAACAGGCTAACTCAGTTCAGACAGGGAAAATCATTCCAGAAAGAAGGAAGAGTATATGCAAAAGCTGGGAGGGGGCATGATGAATCCAAAAGATTGAAAGGTGCCCAGTTTGATGGCAGTGGTCAGTAAAAGGCTCAGGCAATGAGAGATGTGGTCTGGGACTTTAAGTGTGTCATTTGGGGATGAGTAGGGTCACAGAAGCTTCCATCTCCATTTTTGGGAGCCTGTCCAAGTGGAATGAAGTGTTTTCATACATTGTGTGGTTTTTCATGCTTACCACCCTGCATCAAACCTTACCAGGAAAGATTGAGTTTAAGTGAGTAGCACATTCATGTCTCAGAAGTTATCAAGAGCAAGTCTTTTCTCCTTAACCCCGAGGCCGTGTGGCACTGGAGCTTTCTAGTATATAGTTACAAAAGGAACTTGTTCCTCAACTACCGTATCTTACACGTTTCCTGGGACCTCCCCCAGTGTTCCCATGAAGGGTGACTCCCATGTCCTCTGATAACGTCCACTCTGAAACTACAGTTCCAAGTGATAACTGCCATTTTCTCTTTCTCCCTGGCTTCGCTTTTGAGAAATCTTAGCTCTGAGGCTACTTGAAGGCGTGCTGGAGTGGTTCCTGCTGGAGTGGGCCCAGGGAGGACCACTTGTGCCTGTGCCCAGACTCTTTGTTGTTGTTATTCGCTCACTTGTGTCCGACTCTGCGACCCCATGGACTGTAGCTCTCCAGGCTCCTCTGTCCACGGAATTTCCCAGGCAAGGGTACTGGAGTAGGTTGCCATTTCCTTCTCCAGGGGATCTTCCTGATCCAGGATTGAACCTAATTCTCCAGCATAGGAGGTGGATTCTTCACCTTTGAACCACCAGCCAAGAGTCTTAGAGAATAACAATGTCATCCTTCCAAATCCTCAGGCAAGAAAATATGGCAGTCAACCATAACTCAGTCATGAATTCGAACAATTCTTTGCCATTTATGTACTTACCTTTTCTTCTGCCTGGGAGGCTTCATCCTCAGTTATCTTTATGGCTTCTTTGCTCACTTGCAATCTCTACTCCAATATCATCAGAAAGAACTTCCCTGGCCACCCTAGAGTAAAATCACCCCTCAGTGTTTGTCTTCCTTACCCTAACTTCTTTAAATGTTTATTTAGCCTGCTCTAGCGTGTTCCTAAAATGTTAATGTCCCCTGATGCTGTTGAAGTCATAACTCACTCACTGATCCTCCATTCATTCATCACACAAAGGCTTTTTGAGCACCCGCCATGTGGCAGGGGCTATGCTCAGTTATTATTATTATTATGTTATACAATAATAATATTATTATAAGTTATTATTATTAAAGGAATTCAACCTTGAATTTTCATTGGAAGGACTGATGCTGAACCTGAAGCTCCAATACTTTGGCTGCCTGATGCGAAGAGCCGACTCATTGGAAAAGACCCTGATGCTGGGAAAGATTGAGGGCAGAAGGAGAAGGGGGCAACAGAAGATGAGATGGTTGGATGGCATCACCGACTCAATGGACATGAGTTAGAGCAAACTCCAGGAGATGGTGAAGGACAGGGAAGCCTGGCATTCTGCAGTTCATGGAGCCACAAAGAGTCAGACATGACTTAGCAACTGAACAGCAACAGTATGTTCAATTATAGTGATAAGGAGAAAGATCATTTTCTATTAAAAGACAAAGAAGTGAATAAATGCACTTGGTCACTTTATAATGGAGAGGAGGCCTGTTGGGGGCTACCTTAATATGAGCGGCCAAGGAAGTCTTTGTGAGGAAAGCATTGTCAGGAGCCGGTTGCACCAGCCTCTGCTCCGTCACCTTCTGGCTCTCATCCTTCTTGGGATGTGGGCTCAAATCTAGGCCCAGGAGCTGGGCAGGAAGCAGATGCTGCGTCATCTCCTCCATCAGTCTGTCTTCTTCCTTTTCCTACTTCCTCCTTCTGCCAGTTACAAGATACACACTTCTGGTGCATGAATATGGATGGGTACAAAAGGGATGATCCGGAGTGGGGCAAGGGAAGAAGATGAGCTCATCTTCTCTGACAGTGTCGAAGCCCTGGTTGAGTCACATGCCGTGACATTTCATAACGTTTCACCCAACCTGGGGACTGTCTACCTAAATCTAATGTTGTGGTCATTTTGGTCTCAGGAAACTCAAAAGTCTTTTCAAGGTATGTAACAATGACCTTTTCAAAATGCAAGTCTGCTTACACCACTCTGCTGCCCTTGTAGCAGCATCCCACTGCTCTGCCCTTGGGATAATCAAAGCTAATTCTGGCTCCGGGACCTTGTGTGACGTGGCTCCAACCTCTCCAGCCCCATCTTCAGTCACTGCCCCCCTCACTGTTCCCTATGCTCACACTGGGGGTCTTTGAATCCTTTGGACTCACCCTGCTTCCTCCCAGCTTTTGCACATGCCATTCCCTCTTTCCAGAATACTTTTCCCTCTGTCTTTACCAAGATAAGGTGAAAGTGAAGTTGTTCAGTCGTGTCTGACTCTTTGCGACCCCGTGGACTGTAACCTACTAGGCTTCTCCGTCCATGGGATTCTCCAGGCAAGAATACTGGAGTGGATTGCCATTTCCTTCTCCAGGGGATCTTCCTGACCTAGGAATCGAACCCCAGTCTCCTGCATTGGAGGCAGACGCATTAAACTCTGAGCCACCAGGGAAGCCTTACCAAGATAACTCATTCTTAATATTTTACTCAAATGTTATTCATATTTCTTCAAGGAACTTTCTCATGATCACTTGTCTCTCCTTTATAGCATGCGGCAGACTTGTGATTTCATATCAATCATGCCTGATTGATGCTTTTGAACTGTGGTACTGGAGAAGACTCTTGAGAGTCACTTGGACAGCAAGGAGATCAAACCAGTCAAATCTAAAGGAAATCAACTCTGAATGTTCATTTGAAGGGCTGATGCTGAAACTGAAGCTCCAATAGTTTGGCCATCTGATGCAAAGAGCCAACTCATTGGAAAAGACCCTGATGTTGGGAAAGATTGAAGGCAGGAGGAGAAGGGGATGACAGAGGATGAGATGGTTGGATGACATCACTGACTCAATGGACATGAGTTTGAGCAAGCTCCGGGTGATGGTGGAGGACAGGGAAGCCTGGCATGCTGCAGTCCATGCAGTCGTAAGGAGTTGGACACAGCTTAGTAACTGAACAGCAACAACAAATACCTGATTCATGTCATCCCCGCCACTAGAGACTAAGCCCTGTGGCATCTGGGATTGTGGCCATTTCTGCTGACCACTGCACACCCAGCCTTAACCCAGGGCCTGCCATGCAGTGGGTACATATACTGGATAATGCTTGTTGAATGAGTAAACCATCGAATCAATAAAAAACAAATCTCCTTCTTTGTACTTCCCTTTAGGCATAAGCAAAATCAGTTTCAGTTGTTGGAGAAAAACAAAGTCCTTGTCCAGGCACACAGTCCACTGCATGGAAAATATGGGGTCACTCTTCCAAAGAGGCAACTCCCTTTTCCCTGCAAGTTGATTATTTGCTGGTTTTGCTAGAGACAGTCCTGCCTTGGAGACAGTGATGCTCATGGTGAGAGTGGGGTGGGAAGGTTGGCTGAGGAAGAGCACATGAAGTGAGCTGAACTCATTCTCTGCATCACAGTTTTGTGTGTGTATGTGTATGTAAGTGTGTGTGTTCATGTGCCTTAATATACTTAGACAACTTTTACATTTATTTTCCTACCTCATTTTTTCTACTGTTCCTTCCTTGTCAACCCAAGTTAACGGCTTTATCCAGAGGTTGTTGGTGTAAATGGAGTAAAACCCCTGGGGATCATAAATAAGATTCAAGAGGAGTAACCAGCAGAGGTTTGGGGAAATGATGGCTCCTCCTCCTCTATAATTTATTGTTCTTCTTCCATGGGAAGCCAAATGATATTTCTCTAATTAACAGACACAAGCAACTATCGTATAAATCAACATCACAGCCTTTTTAGTGATGCAATCACTTTATGATCAGGGGATATAAATTAAACATCACAAATGCATCTCAAGCAGCAAAACATAATGGAATAAGAGAGAGGGGTTGTCTGGCTCTGGGACCTGTCAGCACTGAGAGGGATCAACGCTCTGGAGCTGCTGATTTCACCTTAGCGTAACCGAAGGGGTATATCCTGGCCATGGTTAGGGACAGCAAACATTCATGTAATTTCAGTCTTATGTTGCTTGCAGGTATGAGCTGGGTGTCTGTACAATGGAGAGCCCAGGAGCTGGGAGGTAACCTCAGCCCTGAAACTTATTCCCTCCATGAACTTTGGGGTGTCACTTGCTTCCAAGAGCTCTGATTTTTTCTTTTTATTTCATTGCAAATTGATTATAATAACAGTACTTACTTCATTGCATGATTGTGGGCATCAACGCATTAATGCATGTAAGGTGCTTAGGATTATGTCCGACATGTAAAGAGATGTTTAATTCAATTGAACTTCTACGATTATGCTGCAAATTTCAGCTCTTCTTTTTAATGTGCTTGTCTATGTGCCTGCATGCTAAATCGCTTCAGTGTCCAACTCCTTGCAACCCCATGAACTGTAGCCTGCCAGGCTCCTTGTCCATGGGGTTCTCCAGGCAAGAATACTGGAGTGGGTTGCCATGCCCTTCTCCAGGGGATCTTCCCGACCCAGGGATTGAACCTGTGTCTCTCATGTCTCCTACATTGGCCAGACATTATGTCTCATGTCTCCTGCATTGGCTGGTGGGTTCTTTACCACTAGAGCCACCTGAGAAGCCCTTTTAATGTGCATAATTAAAATGCTGATTTCTGGGCCACAGCCCCTATAGTCTGATTCCACAACCTGGGGTAGAGTCCAGGACTGTGCATTTTAACAACCTTTATGATGCCTCTGGTATTGGCAGTCTGTGAATTACATTTGGAAAGCACTGCTCTATGGCATGCATGGAAAATTGAGGTATTTGCTGAATATCTAGTACAGTCTCCATTCTACCTGCTAGGAATAAGACACTGCCAAGAAATATCCAGGTAATAGACAAGCTATTTTTATACTTCCTTCTGGGAAGTGGACTCTGGGTAAATGCTTTGCTGTGGTCATCATCCTTCTCCCATCCCTCTAACGCAGATCTGGCTTCCTAAGCTCGGAGGATGACTGGAAGATGCGGCCCCTTCTGGAGATTAGGGTGAGGAAGATAAGCCACAGTGAATCCTTTGGATCATCTTTCTTTCTCCCTGGCCCTCTTTCTCTTTCCCAAATTTGGTAATTATTTATTAGTTCATCCTTACCTCAAACCTTAAGGAGGGGATAATATGTTATAGTTTATAAAACACTTATCTGTTCATGGTCTCATGTAGCATTCCCAATCCTGTGAGACCGACAGAGAAGAGACATGATTATTTCCATTGAACAGATGAGAAAACTGAGACTCAGAAAAGAAATCTATCTTTTTCTGAGGTCATACAGTGAGTCTCGATTTTAGGATTGCTCATCCTAAAGCCGGAGAAGGCAATGGCACCCCACTCCAGTACTCTTGCCTGGGAAATCCCACAGGCGGAGGAGCCTGGAAGGCTGCGGTCCATGGGGTCGCGAAGAGTCGGATACGACTGAGCGACTTCACTTTCACTTTTCACTTCTATGCATTGGAGAAGGAAATGGCAACCCACTCCAGTGTTCTTGCCTGGAGAATCCCAGGGACGGGGAAGCCTGGTGGGCTGCCGTCTATGGGGTCGCATAGAGTCGGACACGACTGAAGCGACTTAGCAGCAGCAGCAGCAGCATCCTAAAGCTCCTATTTTTCTCACTGTGACGCAGAGTCTTTGGCCTTTTCCCTTGCTTAGAAACAAATGATCGTGGCATGCTGTTACCATGTGTAAGCAACGATCTATATTTTGAGATGAAGCACATGTGTGCCTGTGCCAGTGTGTCAGTGTGTGTGTTGGGGATGTGGGTGAAAACCCGCCTATTCTAGCTCCTGTCTCTTGTCCCTTCATCTTCTGATTACTCCTGCACTTTCCCATCCATCCCATACTCAGGCCCCCAGCGCAGGTTTCCATTTCTTTTAACTGAAGAAACAGTGTCTTTACACTCAATTCCTGACATTTTAAACAAGTTCAGTAACCACTGTCCCCCGAAGTTCTTGGAGCGTTTTATAGAATGCTGTGACATTTTAAAAGCTGAGAGGCTTGTGTGTTTGCGGACACAGGAGCATTTCTTTCCTTCTCCCCTTTGGCCCTTCTCTCATCCAGTCCTCTCGGCAGCCTGTCTTCACTGCTCAAGGGGAAGATGACCCAACCACAACACAGAGAGAAAAGAGCGATCATGGATGGGTTCCTGCATTTCCAAAGCCCAGGCTGTAGGGTGAGGGGAAGACCTACATGTATACCTTGAACACAGATCTGGGGAAGCCCTAGTAAGCAAGGAATAAATGAAGTCCTGGACTCTGGGAAAGGAAAGGACACAGAGGTGATGAAGGAGAGGCATGAATGGGCTTAAGAGGTTGGCCCTGAATGGAGAAAGTGTGTGGACAGCACAGAGGCAGCATCTGGAGGCATCTCAGTCTTAGGCTTAGCGTCCTCTCAAGAAGGTCTGGTCCAGGGTTTACACTCAGAAGATGAAGGGGGACCTCTTTTGTACCTGCCAAGGGCCCGGCCATCCCTCAGTTGAGTGACACATACTGCCTGCCCTGGAGACTTAGCAGTGACTGCCCTTCCCATTGGATGTGCCCCTTTGACCCACTGAGCACGTTGTGCTCAACTGACTGCAAGACTAATCTCTGTCCTCATCCACCCCACCCCATTGGCCAACTCTCATTTCAATACCATGGGACGCAAATAATCTGAGTCAGAGGGCATGTGCCCTGAGCATCCGGAGAGTGTGGTGGTGGGTTTTGTTTTGGCTTTACTTAGAACACTTATTTTTATTAGAGCACTTTTAGCTTCAGAGCAGCATAAAGACAGTGCAGAAATTTCCCGTATATCTCCTGCCTCCACACATGCATAGCCTCCCCATTGTCAACATCCTCCACCACTGACAACATCTTCCCATTGTCCACATCCTCCACCACTGGCAACATCTCCCCACTGTCCACATCCCCCACAGGACGGGACATCTGTCACAATGGATGGTCCTATCTGACACGTCAGTATCAATCAGGGTAATTTACATTGTTGGTATTGTACATCCTGTGGATTTAAAGAAATGTATCATGACATGTCTCTACCATTACAGTATCATACAGAATATTTTCACTGCCATAAAAATCCTCCATGCTCTGCCTGTTCATTCTTTCCCACCCACCTTGCCTGGTACCGACTAACTTTTTTACTATCTCCATAATCTTGCCTTTTCCAAAATGTCATTTACTTGGGATAATACAGTAGGTAGCCATTTCAGATTGCCTTTGTAGTATGGATTCAAGGTTTCTCCATACCTTTTTATAGCTGGATAACTCATTTCCTTTTAGCACTGTATAATATTCCATTATCTGGATGTACCACCATTGATTTATCCTTTCATCTACCAAAGGACCTCTTAGCTGTGTCCAAGTTTAGGCAATTATGAATCAATTGTGAATCGCTATAAATTATTCTTGTGTGGGTTTTTGTGTGGGCATAAGTTTTCAGCTCTTTTGAATAAATTCCAAGGAGTGTGATCATTGGATCATACCATAAGAGTGGGCTTCCCAGGTAGCGCTAGTGGTAAAGAACCCACCTGCCAATGCAGGAGACATAAGAAATTTGGGTTCAATCCCTGGGTCGGGAAGATCTCCAGGAGGAGGGCACAGCAACACTCTAGTACTCACGCCTGGATAATATGAACAGAGGATCCTGGTGGGTTATGGTCCACAGGGTTTCAAAGAGTCAGACATGACTGAAGTGATTTAGCATGTATGCATGCATGCACCGTAAGAGTATGTTTAGTTTTGTAAGAAACTGCCAAACTGTCTTCTAAAGTAGCTGTACCATTTTCCATTGCCACCAGCAATGAGTACTTGTGAATGAATATTTCTGTTATTCTCCATCTAAACCAGAGTTTGGTGGTGTCAGTTTTCTGGATTTGGGTCATTCCTATATGTGTATCATGGTATCTTGTAGTGGTGGCAGTATTTGAAAGAAAGCCTTCAGCATCCATACTTGAGTGGAACCAGTTGGGCCATCTGAAATACATCCCTTATCCTCAGAACCAAGACAGTGGTTGGTAAACCTGTGCTGTGCATATGTGCATGGGAAATCAGGCCCATGGAATTTGTGCCACATTAGATAGACTTTTATACTTCACTTGAGTAAAAATGTGGATACAAGTGCCACTAGTTTAAAAAAATGTTGGGAGGAAACAGGGAATGAAAATACCTATCAATTCTTGTTCATGTGTACACTTATGGATTGCTTGGTCCATTGGCTGCAAATCTGAAAAGGAGGATCACTGTTTGACTACAGTGACAAGATGCATGACCCAGCACGAGTTTCCAGGTGGTTATAATCTAAGAGTCCTTGCTCTTTCCTTCTGGGATAATAGCCCATTTGCTTCCAGACATTCCTGATGCCTGACATGGGGAATTCAGAGGGGCTGTGGGCCACAACAGTGCAGTGTCTATTACCCAATTGCTACCTAACTTAAAAAAAAAAAAATGATTGGAGTAGAGTTGATTTACAACATTGTGTTTGTTTCAGGTGCACAGCAAACTGAATTGGTTGTACGGATACATATATCCACTCTTTTTCAGATTCTTTTCCCATATAGGCCATTGAAAGTGAAAGTGAAAGTCACTCAGTCATGTCCAACTCTTTGCGATCTCATGGACTATACAGTCCATGGAATTCTCCGGGCCCAAATACTGGAGTGGGTAGCCTTTCTCTTCTCTGGGGAATCTTCCCAACCCAGGGATCGAACCCAGGTCTTCTGCATTGCGGGCGGATTCTTTACCACCTGGGCCACAAGGGAAGCCCACATAGGCCATTACAGATCATTGAATGCAGTTCCCTCTGCTATACAGTTCAGTTCAGTCGCTCAGTCGTGTCTGACTCTTTGCAACCCATGGATTGCAGCACGCCAGGCTTCCCTGTCCACCACCAGCTCCCGGAGCTTGCTCAAACTCATGTCCATCAAGTCGGTGATGCTATCCAGCCATCTCATCCTCTGTCGTCCCCTCCTCCTCCTGCCTTCAGTCTTTCCCAGCATCAAGTTATTTTCCAATGAGTCAGCTCTTCACATCAGGTGGCCAGAGTATTGGAGTTTCAGCTTCAGCATCAGTCCTCCCAATGAATATCGGTAGGTGCTACATAATAGGTCCTCATTCGTCGTCTGTCTTATATATGGTAGTGTGTATATGTCAATCCCAATCTCCCACTTTGTCCCTTCCCCCCTCCCCCCTAGTAACCATGGGTTTGTTTTCTACATCTGTAACTATTTCAGAGGAAATATACGGTATGTTAACTGCTTTGTTTTTCTTAAATGCGAGCCACTCCATGAGGCTAACCTATCATTTTATTGCTCCCATCTGATTCAGCCCGAATTCAAAGCTATTCAAATCTTCTGGAGGAATCCTGAGATAACATGGCAGCCAAACTTCTTTAACAACCATGTCTTTTGTCCCCGCCGCTATTGTGAATTCTGAATTCCATCCTGTGTCAGCAGTCTTCCTGTTAAGGCCCTATTGATCTGGAGATGGAGGAACTCATTTTTCTTTTCAAGGTATGGAAGTGAACGTGGTCCTGGCACTTAACTAGATGGTGGGAGGAAGTTGGCTTCCAGCCCTCCCCCACCCCCATTCACCCACCATGTCTAATTAAAATGAAGTCTACCTTCTTTGATGAGTTCATAAGTGTTTTACAGACAAGCAGGATGTAGCAACTTTGCAAGACACTGTTTAAAGATCTTCGACATCTGAGAAAGCCACAAAATCCAATAATCCTACTTTCAGAACTCCAGGGTGCCCACCGAGATCAATCTCATATCTAAACATCACATAAAGAGAGTGCATTGCATTATAGACTGGTTTCTATTGAACCCCACCTAAGAAACAGCATTAGACAGTTTTGAAAAAAGAATGGAGCCAAAGGGAATGGAAAAGGTTGTCAAATTCTAGAAATTTTTCCCCTTGATTAAAGCTGCACTTTCAAAATTGTTACATTATTAACAAAAGTCAGCTTAGCTCCAATTTATCTTCCAGACAGTTTCTTGATGGATTAGATGCTGGGAACGAACAGGAGGAGCTTTTATGTTCCTTTTGGGGACACAAGGGTGCTATTAATTCTTCCCTCGGTACCTGTAGTAATACCTGCCCAAGGTCCTTCTGAGTGGGTTAATGATGGTTGAAGTTGTACTTTTTAGTGGGAGGGGCACCTAGACCCAAGCCTGTCCTGCATGTGCCACTCAATGCAAGGAGTGTGTGTCTGGTGTTTGTTCGCAGACATGACCCAAGCACAGAAAATAACATTTGAGTCAGATATGTGGAGAGCTTCCTTTTGCTGACATTGAAAAGGGTTTCTTTAGCTTCTTCTTTCTTGACAAATAATAGCACTGAGAGATGCTTTCCATTTTTCTTTAAGACAAGAAATAGATTTACCTGACACATTTAGTTTTCTCAGTATTTTTACTTTTGTTAATATTTCTAAAACTATGCTTTGGAACACTCGATCTGTGTGTAGGGGAAGCAAATATCCCTGTGCTTAATTAAGCTTGAAAAATGCTGCTGGAACACATTTAAAGGTTGTCTTTGCTGTAGGACTTTTCAGAGCCTGTAATATGCCAAGATACCTGGTGAATTTTCAAATGGTTGGAAAGGGAAGCTAATATTGAATGTCCTAGACATATTTGATCATGAAATTCTTTATCAACAAACCTCTCTCTCTTGACAGCTTTTTTGGGAGTCTGCTCTGGAAAATGCTTGTTGCTCTAGGTACACATTACTTTTCATTAACACCTTACAGTGTAGACTAAGAAGCGATTCAAAAGAAAGGGACAGTCGGGCAGGTTAGGTTTTCCCTTAAAATACACCCCCACTTTTCTTTTGAGTTCTCCCAAGACTGGGTTTTCAAAACTGCAATAATCCCTGAAGTCTCTAACTCAAAGGCGGTTATTGGTATTTGGCTGGATCTGAGCTGTCATAGATACAAACAATTGCTTGGAATTGAATTATATATTTTTGAGTAGTTCAAATTTCCTCATGTCTGTTCCTATACACTTGAGAAGTTCTGAGACAAGAAGTCTTGTCTGTTTGAAGCTCAATATCTAGATAAAACCATCATCTCAGAGGCTCAGCTATTTTTCATACTAAATAGTTCAAACCCATCCCCCTCTTTATGTGACCTTAAAATTTATTTTCATTTTTCTCTAAATATCTTCTGATAGCCCTTTTCAGCCAATGAAAGTTCAGTGTGGACTCCTAACATTGCTTCCCAATGTTGTAATGTTAGGCTTCCCTGGTGGCTCAGAAGGTAAAGAATCCGCCTGCAATGCAAGAGACCCAGGCTCAATCCCTGGATCTGGAAGATCCCCTGGAGAAGGGAATGGACACTCCCACTCCAGTATTCTTGCCTGGAGAATTCCACAGACAGGGGAGCTCCAGTTCACGGGATCACAAAAGGTTGAACACCACTGAGCGACTGACACTTCACTTTATGTTTACTAATGTAATGTCACTTGACCTAACTCCCGAAAGCCTACCCTTTTCTGCCTATCTCTTTCTTTCCTCTCTCTTTCTTTCCTCTCTCTTTCCCTCCCTCCTTCTCCCTCTGTCATAAAGATTTTACTCTTCAATTTTTTGTTAGATATGGACCAATGTCCTTTGGACATGTGCATATGCAGGATTTGGGACAAAATCAGGTTAGAAGAGATCTCAAATGAGAAAACCCCAAAACAAGAACCCTAATATGTTCTCACACTATGCTCCATGACCTCTCTTTATTTTGTACTGGTTCCAACTTAAGTAAATTCCGTGGCATTTAGTTGGTGAGACACTAACTCTTTTATGGCAAAATGAATTAGTGTGTTATTTATATATTTTAAACTTAGTTAGACACTCCCTTAAGGCTCACAGCCAAGTCAATAAAGTTATGTTTGAAGATGGAGTTTGAAATTCTATTTTCATTCATTTTAATGGTTTACAAGTAAATTGCATTTTCTACTTCATTCTGTGACATAAGTCAATAGGTATCCAATGTAAATGCAGTTCATTTATATCTGAATTGATGTTCTGTCCGCCATTACCTTATGTTTCTAATGCATTCTGATACATTAGTAAATAGGCTTGTCTGATTAATCATTAGCACATGAAAAGAATTAGCTGTTGCCTGCCAAATGGAATTATTGACACTGATAAGAGGGCCGCCGATGATGGTATCACCTGGAAATGGAGTATGCAAGTGATTCAAGAAAAAAAATGCCTCCATAAATATGGAGAATTCAGAAAGTATTTCATCAGTTCTTCATATGATAGGCATTGTATAGTTTTATTTAAAGAATAAAAAACAAGGACTTCCCTGGTGGCCTGGTGGTTAAGACCCCACACTTTCAATAAAATCCCTGGTCAGGGAAATGAGAGCCCACATGCTGTATGGCACAGCCAAAAAGTAAAATTTTTAAAATAAACCATCAGCAGCAGAAACAAAAACACAATTTTCTAACACTCTGTTAAAAAAAAAAAAATGTCTTGACTTACTTTATAAACTTTGTTGCCTAAAATCTAAATACATTTTTAGCCTAGGAAAGAAACTTCTTGACCACTACCAATGGAGAATATCAGAGGTTTAGAACCCGGTGGCTCAGATGGCAAAGAATCCGCCTGCAATGCAGGAGACCTGGGTTTGATCCCTGGGTTGGGAAGATCTCCTGGAGGAGGGCATGGCAACCCAATCCGGTATTTGTGCCTGGAGAATCCCCATGGACAGAGGAACCTGGGAGCTTACAGTCCATGGGGTCGTAAAGAATCAGACACGACTGAACAACAAAGTGCATAGAACCTTCAAGAAGTAAAAAAGAGCCCAATGAAAGCCCTTAGAAGCTGTGGTGCACAACCTGAAGCTCAGCCCTGTTTAGCCTGAATGCCAGTGCTCCAGGTAGCCCGTCTTAACCCAATTTTGCCAGAAAAGTTGATGGAGGCCAGAGAATATACATGCATGTTACCCACCCACACCCCCCGCACATGCCTGCAGGAACACACATCCGCCCAGGTGCAGATTTCCATGCTCTTTGGAGAAACCTCATGCCCCACATACGCAGGTGACCAGACTGGAGATCTGTGTGAGGCACTGCAATCTGCACGCCCCTGGAATAAGGCAGCACGGCATACCTAAAAGGGTCACAGCCCCATCATTTTGAAAATGCTCGTGTAACTCTGCTTTGTTATTGTCTGACCCATTCGATTTAAAAGCTCTTCTGTGTGATTGCCAAGTACATTAATGTGAAGTAACGATAAAGTCTAGCTGCCTGAGCTGCCAAAATCTGGTGCAGTGTCTTCCGGCAGCGCTGCAGTGCGGCGGCAGGTTACAGGGTCGCTACTGCTGGGGTTTGTCTTCTAGAGGGTGGGGGCCAAAGAAGTGCTGTCGTCGGTGCGTTTTCTTCCGCTCCGCTCTGAAGCCCAGGTGCGAGGTGCTTTAGAAATGTGGCTAATGCAGGGGCGTATTCCCTTGGGAGATTCCTCACTGAGCAAGGACCCCTAGGAAACATGCGTCAGTAGCCTAATGTCTAGCATGTGTTTAGTGATCCACCCACTCTTCCCTTTCCTCAGTTTCCTCCTATGTATCCAGTTTTGAAAATGATTACTGTCCTTTCTACCTTCCAAGGTGTTTGAATTTCAAATAAAATGATGCTCTTGGAAACATTAAGAAAGGATTTATTAAATGCAAGATGGTGGAAGTCCTGTGTTTATTGCGTGTCTTCTCGCTATAAAATTGAAAGCTGCTGGAAGATCTGTACAATGGGTTCCCCAGGCAGCATGAACTGAACAATTATTTAAATTTAACTCAAATGAAAAGCTGCATATTGCATTTTCTCATTTCCAGTTCGAGGCAGAACGTTCTCTCACTTTTAATGTGGCCTTCAGATCTATTATAGGCTTCCCTGGTGGCTCAGAGGTTAAAGCATCTGCCTCCAATGCTGGAGACCTGGGTTTGATCCCTGGGTTGGGAAGATCCCCTGGAGAAGGAAGTGGCAACCCACTCCAGTGTTCTTGCCTGGAGAATCCCAGGGGCGGAGGAGCCTGGTAGGCTACAGTCCACGGGGTTGCAAAGAGTCGGACACGACTGAGCGACTTCACCTCAGATCTATTATATTCCTCTGTGGACTACACACAGGAAATAGTGCGTGGATTCCTTTTGAGATTTGTGTTAAATCAGATGGAGCATGACCAGAGGACTCGTGTGCATCTCCAGTCCCATATATGTTCTTTGATCATGGCTTCAGGGGGAAGTTTTCTCAGTTGTCCTGATGAGAAAAGTTTTCCAGGGCTTGGCAAACAGCATGGACCACCACACAGGGACAGGGAAACTCGTGATTCATGGGGGACTGATCTGTTGTGCACATTGGATAGAAAGAGTGGCTATCATATGGGTTCTGGGGCCCAGTTGCCTGTGTTCTCATCCTGGGCTTCTCACTTATAAGTTGTGTGACTTTGGGCAAAGTTACTGTTAACATACCTCTGCCTTGGTTTTCTCATTTGTGCAATGGGGATTATAATACCACCTAACTCATGGGGTTGAGAAGAGTAAAGTTATAAAACGTGTACTAGCCTTGAGTTCAATGTTTGGCTTGTAATCAAAAAACCTCACTATCACGTTTATTCCTGAAGACAGTGATGGTGGTAGTGACGAACATAGTGCAGGATTAGTGGGAGGTGGGCTTGGCTGTCTGCCAGACAGGAATGTGAGAAGTTCTGAACATCATTCTTAGGTTTCCCTGAGTGTTAACAAAGTGACTGGGGTCCTCAGAGTAACTCATACCTGGGATGCTTAAAGATCTCTTTCCCCGAACTATGTTTGCCACTTTCACCTTTTTTTTTTTGGTAGGACTTGTCTGTCTGGTTCCCAGCCATATCACCCATGCCAAGAATAGTGCCTGGAGTCTGGTCAGCACTCAATAAATATTTGTGAAGTGTATGAATGGCTCTTCTACTCCTGAAAGGGAATCCTTTGCTTTTTGTATTTAGTTTAAGACACATTTGCCAGATTCATTGCAACTAAGTGAGTTCCTTTCCCTTACACCTAAAATAAGAGTAATAGAGGGCTATTTTTCTCGTAATAAAATAGACAGAGTTGGTTTAAGCATGTCAACACCTGGAGCTATAAATACCAGTCTCCGGCTCTACCACACTACACATTTGGGGATCCACTGGAGTCACCCTTCAGTGAAACTGTCACTGAGAAAGCACTCAATGGAACACAAGGACCTTCTTATGCTTTCCTTCCCAAGCTGGATCCTCATGTAACATCGCTTCATTTCCTACGACAGCACCCAGACATGTGGCAGCAAGCCATTCTCTGGGCAGGGGCAAGGAAGCCAGGAAGTGTGAAATTTTATTAATTATTACAAAAATAAACTGCGGGGCTGAGACTCGCTACCACTAAGTGCAAGTGTGAAAATCCCACTTCCCTGGTGAAGAAAAAACTCCTCGTTAACTACAAAGATCTTCCCTCAGTAACACGTAAGGCAGGAGGAAAGAATAGAATGTAGACATTATCAGCATTTTAAACAAATGGCAAGTTTACCTCTCAAAGGCGATGCTGTAAATCATATTTCCTTCCATGCTAGTAGTAGATGCTGCCGTGTTGTGCTTTTTCCTTTCAAATATTTTTTTCCCCTAGAAAGGATCTAGGAAACAGGTTGTCCATTGATTCATGTCTTGCAATATGTTAGCTATTAATAATATTCTCATTTCATAATTTTTCCCTCTTTTGAATGTGTTCCAGATGTTCACCTTGCAAATGTGAATTTTAAATGCTCACTGTTTCAATCATCTTGTGTGCCAGGAACTTTAAGCCAGTTGGTAGCCTTCTTTTCAAAACGAAAAGGTGACCGTGAAAAGTTGAGGAGGGGGAGGCAGCACATTCCTGTGATAGAATAGGGGGGTGGATATGAAAATAGATGCATGATTTTGACTTTTTGGAATTTTGTGACTCTCTTTATTCATATATTTTGAAGAAATTGATTTTATGCTTTTATTTTTGATAAATAATATTTTTAAAACATTGATTGAGAAAATAGGTTTATTACAGAGTAACATTAGGATAAAACTTGGGTTTGATTTGCAGTTCAGACTGCTATTTTGAGGAAAAAATGGCAACTGATGAAGTCCTCAACTCAGCATGCCAGCAAGGTATCTAATAAGTCAAGTTGTCTAATTGCCTTTACTAGAAAGTGACCTGAGTAGTTGTTCAGTTGCTGAGTCGTGTCCAGCTCTTTGCAGCCCCATGGACACCAGGCTCATCTGTCTTTCACTGTTTCCCAGAATTTGCTCAAATTCATGTCCATTAAGTATGATGCTGTCTAACCATCCCACCCATCCTCTGTCACCATCTTCTCCTTTTGGGTTCTTTTCCAATGAGTCAGCTCTTTGCATCAGGTAGCCAAAGTATTGGAGCTTCAGCTTCAGCATCAGTCCTTTCAGTGAATATTCAGGGTTGGTTTCCTTCAGGATTGACTGGTTTGATCTTACAGTCCACAGGACTCTCAGGAGTCTTCTCCTGCACCACAAATCGAAAGCATCAATTCTTTGGCACTCAACCTTCTTTATGGTCCAACTCTCACATCCGTACATGACTACTGGAAAAACCATAGCTTTGACTATAGAGACCTTGGTTGGCAAAGTGATACCTTTGCTTTTAATATGCTGTCTAGTTTTGTCATATCTTTTCATCCAAAGAACAAGTGTCTTTTAATTTTGTGGCTGCAGTCACCATCCACAGTGATTTTGCAGTTCAAGAAAATAAAATCTGTCACTGTTTCCACTTTTTCCCCTTCTATTTGACATGAAGAGATGGGGCTGCATGCCATGATTTTAGTTTTTTGAATGTTGAGTTTTAAGTCAGGCTTTTCACTCTCCTCTTTCTCCTCATCAAGAGGCTCTTTAGTTCCTCTTGGTTTTCTGCCTTTAGAGTGGTATCATCTGCATATCTGAGGTTGTTGATATTTCTACTGGCAATCTTGATTCCAGCTTGTGATCCATCTAGCCCAGCATTTCACACAATTACCAAAACAAAATATAGTTTTTAAAAAAAAAAGAAAAAACAGGACATACCGCTCACTGCATGACTGTTAGGTCAAAAGCAGTATGGAATTTTTTGATCAAGAGGTGATCTTAGATTCCTGTGATTTGATTCATGAGAGTTACTTTCTCTTTTAGCAAATTCTGTGATTTATGGTATTGTTTATGGGTTTCTTATCCATTTGTAGGAAGAAACTTGGATGCCTAAGATGAGTCCCAGAGGACTATTTTGTGCTGTCAGTTTGCTATATTATTTAGGGTCAGCTTTTGGTCCTATAACACAGAGACTCAATGAAATAAGAGGGATAAAGAACAAAGGGTTACCGCTCCCTCATGTACTAGGCCCCGTGTTTGGCAGGACAGCCCTGTTCCCCATGTTCATTTGTGGGCTTGGGTTCCTGCCACATCATTGTTGCTTCACACCCCAGGTCATTTTCGTCATCTCATGGTTGAAGCTGGGTTGCTACCCGACCCAGCTTCCAACCAGTAGGAAGAAGAAAGTAGAGGAAGCATATCTAATACCATAGGCACCAGACACATGACTTCCTGTCACATTCCACGGGTGAGAACTTTGTTACCTGGCCCCTTGACTCTGGCGGGAGGGGGCGTCTGGAAAATTAGTCTGGCTGAGCAGATGCGAACCTTGTCGCAATTCTAATCCTGTGATGGAAGAAGAAGACAGATTAGATGGACTTCTAACATTGTCCATCACAACCAGCTCCCTGCCCCCAACACACACAAAACTTCTGGCCTTTGTACCCACGGGCCATCCCCTACCCCAGTGCCCAGGGTTGTAGAAATTTTCCAAACCCTGGGCCTCGATTTGGTAGCCCCTTATTTTCCTCCTCAGTTAAACTCTCCTCTTGCACTCTCCACAGAAATACAATCTCAAGGTTTTTACATCATCTTTCTTTATCTTCCCCAAGCTTTCAGGGCCAAAGCCAGCCAACAAACACTGTACCAGCTCTACAGCATCCATTTGCATTTCCCTTCCACCTTAACCTAAAGTTTCTCTTTTCTAGCCCTTTCTATTACACAAAACCAAGAGATCACCTTGAAATAAATGAACCTAAGCACAATAATTGCTGACTAGGTAGAAGTCCTGTGTCTTTTTTTCCTCTGTTACCTTTATAGTGACATTTATTCTTTGGTCCTTGTGGTTTAATTTGCAGGACCAGTATGACGGTGTGGAAATATCTATTGTTCATCTTTCCATGTCAGCTTCTAAAATCAATGTGAGTGTACTCTCTTGTGGGAGCCAGTGTCATGTAAAAAGTACGGACTCTGAAGTTAGACTGGTCTGGGTTTGAGATTCATTTGCTGGGTGGATGTGGCTGCATTCCTTCCTCAATTCAGTTCAGTCTCAATTTACCCATGCTTACTCTGAGGATAATAAACTTTCTCTCATGTGGCTGTTGTGGGTATTGAAGGAGTTCATATTGTAGGATATATCATAGGGGCCAAGTGGGAGTAGCTCAGAATATTATAAAAGCAGTGAGATCAGTAACCTGAGTTCCTGAGTCTCCTTGGCTGTTGACTTGTCTTTCTCATTTAGATTAGCCATTTAATCTCTCTGTGCACCAGCCTCCTCATCTACAAATCAGGAATTAGATTTACCTTACCTACGAAATGGTGCTGAAGAAAAGAATGATTAAGACAATGGATGTGAATGCACTTAGGCAGAAAAAAGCAATGAACCAGAAAAAGCACTGTGCAAATATGAATCATTGTTTCTTATCAAGGCCCCCAATTTGAGATGCTGACTACTTTTGGTTTCAAATTGAAGGTTGGTATTTTTCCAAATATATGGCTAGATCCAGTGGCTCCTATAGAATTCACAGAACATGAAAAATCCTCCAGGCAACTATTATTACATTAATTTAACCCCAAGCCTTGTCACTTGAAGAAATAAGTAAAAATAACTTGTGCTATCGTTGGGGTCAGGATGGTCTAATATTTTCAGATTTTAATCTTTCCCAGTGGAAACACCATTAAATGGACATGCTGGAGAGAGTTAAGGGAAATGAACAGAATGTTGACAGTAGCTCAAGATTGTTAAAAAATATTGCAGCCCTTGTTCTCTGGTATCCTGTTGTGACATGAACTTATAGGCAATTGGGAGGATCATGGACAAGAATCTGGCTATTTCTCACTATGATGTGGTTTGTGCTGTTGCTGTAGTTGATTTTATATCCTAAGGTTGGCCTTGGCAATGGAATATGGACAAGCCAGTTTATATATATATTTTATAAATGAGTGATATTTGTTTTTGGTTTGGAATTATGAAAGTGTTAATTACCGAAAATTTGGAAAATGTAGAAAGTCACAAATGAGAGTTTGTTTCTTTTTTAATACCTGTAACTCTTAATACATTAGCTTATTTCTCTCAAACTCTGTGGATTTCATAATGAAGGATGTGAGATTAATGGCAGAAGCAGGGTGGAAGGGCATAAGGGTTTGAGGTTAGAGAAGTATTTTTGGACCCTCAGTTTGTGGGGATGGGGATTGGGGTGGATATGTTTATGGTTGCTGTGGCCAAAGTAAAGGAAGGAGAGGGACACAAGCAAGCTGTCAAGCGTGTGCGTGTGCGTGTGCGCGTGCACACGTGTGTATTTTGATGGCTCTCTCATCTTTCATTTTCTATCCATCAACAAGCCTTTGGCCCACCCTGCCCTTGTACTAGTCCACAACCTCTACCCTGAGGCAGAATTCTAGAAGTAACCCACTATATTCAGTTATGCCTGTGAATGAGTCCCCAGATCCATTCTGCATGTCTCCTTTCAGGAGGTTTCTCATCTTCCTCTCACATTCTCATTCCACTCCCTTCAACCTGTCCTTCTGGTTTGAGCCGCCACTTCCCTGGTGGCTCAGACGGTAAAGTGTCTGTCTACAATGCAGGAGACCTGGGTTTGATCCATGGGTCAGGAAGATGCCCTGGAGAAGGGAATGGCAACCCACTCCAGTACTCTTGCCTGGAAAATCCCGTGGATGGAGGAGCCTGGTAGGCTGCAGTCCACGGGGTCACTAAGAGTCGGACACAACTGAGCAACTTCACTTTCTGATTTGAGCAGTCATGTGGGCAGGACTGATGGGGTACATCACCCAACCTCCTCTGGGGCCCCAAATCTCAGTGGTGTAACACAACAAAGGCTCATTTTTATAATCAGTAGGAGTCCACCACCAATCGGCAGGAGGACTCTGCTCATTGTAGTGACTCAGGGACTTCACTAGACAGAGGTACCATATGCGTCCATGACAGTCAAAATAAGAATCATGTTCTGGTTCTTTAAACTTCCACCAGACATAAATATTGGGCTGGCCAAAAAGTTCGTTTGAGTTTTCATACATGCTTATGGAAAATCCAAACGAACATTTTGGCCAACCCATTATGTCTTCAGCTTGCATTTTGTTATCCAAAGGAAGCTGTATGCTCACATCTAATTGCATGTGCCCAAGAGAAGGGAACAGGATGTTTGTAACAAGTCCTAATGGCATCTTCACTGGACAATATGAATTCCACATGCTCTCTAGGAAGTTCCTACCACACACAGCCCAACTTCTCGCAGGTATGGGCCAGAGGTATACTCATAGGTAAACTGCTTCCATGACTCCTAAATCCTGTCAGTATGATGGTCACACTGGAAAGTACTAGAAAGCACGGCCTGTCTGCTCATTTTTCTTTATTAAGCCTTCATCTCAGATCTGTCGAAGGCAATAAGCAATGTCCTGACCAGACTCTATTACTTTTTGATAGAATTACCTTGGAATGATATTGACCATGGTTGGTTGTTTTTCTTCTGAATACAGTTTGTTGTTTTGGTTAAGGCAACCTGCTTTTATAGTCCTTGTTCTTACAGGAAAATGGAAAGCTACAAGGTTGCATGCTGAGGGCAATAAAAGGACAATCGCTCTGTAAAACATGAGCTTAGGCGAGGATGTAATGACAAAGCAGAAAAGCAGTCAAGAGAGGTGGGGTTGGGAGAGATACTCAACAGTCTTCTCAAAAGCCTTGCTCTGCCTGCAACAGGAAAGCTAAGAACATGAGACAAAGAGTGTCTCCATACCAGCCACTGTATTGCAGGAAGAAAGCTGCCATATTGAATGGACAAATGGGCAGTTTTCACATGGATTCCCATTTCAGGAGTAGAAACATGTGGGGTGGCAGCGGGTACAAAAGTCTCAAGTAACCACCGATTAGGAAAGATTGCTTTTCCCTCTTGTCCAAAAACTCTTGGATGCATAATAAGAAAACTGAATCAATACCACAGTTTGGTCCTCTAAATATTTTTCCAATAATGGAGAAATTGTTTCACTGTTCATGTGCTCTTGAAAGGGGCTTTCTGGGTAGAGACACAGGAGCATGCTGACCATTGTGCAGCACCCCAAGGCCTCACCACTGTTGCCATTTGACTGTTCTACCTGGCTTAGTGAAGAATTTATAATTGCTCTTTATGATATAGAACTAAGCCCTGAAATTGAACTCTGGAAATAGACATCTGGCCCATACTCTTAAAGCAGACCATATGCTTAAAGTAAAAATTTCTGCATGATTCATGAGATAAGGTCACAAGATGTCGTCAGTGGGTGACCGGATGTTAACTCTTCACTGATCCCCTCCCGAAAAGCAAAAACTTTGCTTCCAAGTGACTCTAGTCCTGTGTATATTTTCTTTACTTCCATAGTTCATTATGCACACTGCAGTGATTTGTTGACAGTACAAGGCAAATCCACGATAAAACCAGAGAACTTCTCCAAAGTAAATATTTGGTGCTACAAAACAGGGGCTTTTTGCACATTAATCCAATAATAAAATATAGTCTGCGGGAGGAACAAGGAGCATTTGCTAATTTCCTAAATTGCTGTAGGTCACAGAGGCTTCTAATTGATTTGAAAAATATTTTCTTTATGGAGAAGTAATATTTCCAGTCAGGATGTCTAGCTCCTTAATGCTGTGGGTAGCCGAGGAGGCCCCCAGATGCTATGAACCAGTGGGGTGAGGGGAGGAGCTGAGGAACTGGCCTGCTCTAATCTACCTCGTGGTTTTGAAGGCAATATAGGAGGCACAGCTAAGAGAACACATGTGAATGGGCTCTGAGAAGACAAAACTGCCCAGTGTGTGAGTCTGGGGCAAGCAAGAGGCTTGCCACTTCTTTGAGAACTTACTGAGCCCATCCCTGTCTACTTTACAATATTTCTAGAACTTGACTTTGCCTTGGAAACAGCTCAGGGGACAAAAGCAAAAGACAGATGAATATATGCGCTCAATGTAGAGGAGAAAAGATGCACATATACACTCATAATTGCAAGAGGGTGAAAAACTCCCCTTGGAGAACGCTGGCATGGGGAAGCACGTATGCATCATATGTTTGCTTTTTCATGGTGACCCAGAGGAAGTGATGGACTCAGGAAGGTGGGGGAATTCAGGAGAGAGCAACACTTTGAGTTCAAAAGCAGGAGTAGGAATTTGCTAAGAGAAAAAAAAAAAATTTATAAAAAACAGTGAACTTGATAAATCAGCCATGTAAGCAAGTTTACAGCTACAATTCAATCATAGCTGATGAATAGAAGGAGATGGGATTAAAAATAGTGGATGTATACATTTTGTGCCAGGCACTATGCCAAGTACTTTCTGCACGTTGTTTCAATGAGGTAGTCCCTGGTGTTGACCTAAACTTTAGAGAGGCTGAACAATTCTCCCAACACAACTTGGCAGTAAATTTGAACTCAAGATTCCTCTATGTAGGTTTTCAGTGTTAACCCAAATACTGTATTGCTACCCAAGCTGACTGCTGAAACACCACGAGACTGGGGATAAAGGAAGTTTCATGGCTTTCCCAACTGAAAAGGTTTTTAAAAACTTGGTATCATAAAAGCAAAGTAAACACTGGAGATTAGGAAGCTTGTGACTCTCGGCAACTGCCTCCAAAAAGCTGCCGCGTTGATGTAGAAGCTCTGTGAATCTGTGGCAGCATCCATAACCCCTGAATTCACTGTGGCAGTTTGAAAACTCCGAATTGAGGAAGGATAGTTCCAAGGGGCCCATTTAGAATGAGGTGAAGGTATATTTGGGTCAGATCTCACTCTTGTTAATGGCATATATTCCTTACATCCTGTGACTTCCTGCTCGGTTCTATAGAGCACCACCTCAGTGGACACCTCAGTGGGGGAAAGTCCATTAACCTGCTTGACTAGCATCACATCGACCCAGGCAAAATAGACTCTGGCTTTCTCAATAGCTCTATGAGACTCAGAGAGCCTAGATTTGCAATGTAGACAAATAAAACTCAGCCCATTTAGCTCTATGGGAACTCTAGGTCACCCCTCTTTCTAATTCCTGGGATCTCTCTTTTTCAGAGAAGTTTATAGTGAAGTCTCTCACTGGCATTACCAGAGCCCCTTAGAATCAGGAGAAAATGATCTGCAAGAAAAAATTGAGTTTGGACAATAGAAGGCCAGATGCCACACTCTGTAAATAAATTTTTTAAAAGCATGCAATGCAGCCAGCTGCACCATATAAACTCAGGTTTTTATACCACATTGTTGTATTCTGTGTATCCTCATTTGGTTCCAACATCTGTTCATCCCTGTCCATTCCTCCCATATATTAGTTATAATTACATACACAGGAGCTTGTTTATGAAGCTGAGGAACTGATCCAACAGCAGTGGTTTGGTGGTTCTCTCACACACTTCGATAAAGACACCGATGATTCTTTTCAGGAATTAAGCTTAGGCTGATTTGTTCTGGAGAGCAAGACCAAACTCAGATTTGTGTGTTACCCTCCTGAAGTGAAGAAATGCTTCTTTTTAATATATTCTATTGGTTTATTTATTTTGGCTGCACCGGCTCTTCGCTGCTCCTTGGGTTTCTTCTCTAGTTGCAGCGAGCGAGGGCTACTCTCCAGTTGCTGTGCACAAGCTTCTCATGGCAGTGGCTTCTCTTGTTGCCAGACGTGGGCCCTGGGTGCACAGGCCTCAGTAGCTGCAGCACGTGGGCTCAGCAGTTGAGGGTCCCAGACTCTAGGGCACCGGTTCAATAGTCGGGGAGCGTGAGCTTAGTTGCTCTGTGGTATGTGGAATCTTCCTGGATCAGAGATCAAACTTGTGTCTCTTGCATTGGCAGGCAGATTTCTCACCCTTGAGCCACCAGGGAAGCCCAAAAAGTGCTCCTTCCATTTCTTTTATTCATTTCCCAAAGCAGCTTGCTATCTGTTGGACTCTCTACCTTTGCCCAATTAATTCCTGTTCAATGTTCTATCAAAATGTTACTTGGCTCCAATCTCATCCTAGCTCTCCAGCTAGAAGAGATCTTTTTATTCTCCAAATTTCATTGAACTTCATACCTGTGGTTGCCTACTGAGTACTTAGCTATCTTTTCTTGAATTAAGATGTTTCTCATTGGTGAATTACAAAAAGTAACTGTTAATTATATGTTTCCTGCTAAAATCAGCACTGATTTTTATGAATAATAAATGCTTAAAATTGTCTTTGAATAGATTCAAATGGGGATGTAGCTCAATAAATTACAGATTTTAAAAAAAGTTGAAAGATCTTATCAACTATTATCCTGTGGTTAGATAAAGTCTGAACCCAGGTTTGATTCCTGGGTCGGGAAGATCCCTTGGAGAAGGAAAATGGCAACCCACTCTAGTATTCTTGCCTGGAGAATCCCATGGACAGAGGAGCCTGGCAGGCTACTGTCCATGGGGTTGAAAGAGTCGGACATGACTTAGTGACTAAACAAAACCAAAGTCTGGAGATAAATTCCAGGCTCAGGTTCAAAGAAACTTTTTTAAGTTGACAGTATTTAGAATGCAGAAGATTGCACATAAATCTCTACATTTCTGGCTTCAACTCTTAAGTCCAAAGCTGGATAATACACAGCACTTCTCTATTTAAACAGGAAATATATGTGGTTTGCACTTTGAGTCTTATCTGGCATACTTTCCCAATTTATTTTACCTGCTCAATCTCTGTAGAAATTTGAGTTTTTAATACTTGCAATAAGATTATGGATTTTTATGATAAATGATTATTGTTATAACCAGCTTCCATTTGGACTAACATGTCACACCCACCCATTCACTAAGCAATTAGAAAAGTTGGATATGTGTTTTAGAAACCCACTTGAAGACATTGGAGGGCTAATAAGGCAACCAAGATTTACATAAGAGTGATCCTGGAGAAAAGGGGACTGCATGAAGTTAAACTGAAAAGTCTTCAGTACTTTTTTACTTGAGGCACTTGCTGATTTATAAACAACAAAAGGTAAGAGAATAAGATCAACTATGAAAAGAATCCGAGCAAAGTTTTTTGCTAAGGGAGATAAAAATTGGTTGGAATTTAGAATTCTTTTCAAGGTACTTCATAAGAAGGCAAAATCCTAGAGAGGAAAATGTAGACAAATCAGTTGAGATTTCCACATTTCTTTTTCAATTGAGGCATTTGACAATTTGTAATCAGCACAGAGGCTAAGATGCTGGGTAGAGCTTTTGACAGTCTCATGGCACCAGGGAGACAAAATTAGAGTTTGGAACTCTCCAGGGAGAGAAAGAGTTTTGACAAACATATGTGGATTTCAATGGGTACCACCGAATGGCCACATCATGAGGGTAAGTTTAATTCTGATATGGCTCAGTTTCAAATGCCTTCATTCTAGACTGGACTAATGTGATACACCTCTACTCTAACTACATGATAGTGTGAAGTAGAACTTCTCTGGATGTATAAAACATCATCCAGAGCCTCTAGAGATTTCATACACAATAAGTGGCACTTAATAAAATATTAATAGGCTGTAAGGAAACAGTACTACATAAGAAAATTCAAAAGAAAAAAAAAAGCCTGCTAATAACACAAATCCACGACAATCCAGAAAATGGTGTACTAAGACACAGACTTTAAAATTATTCTGGTATCACCAGATGGTCCACACCAAAATAAGATTGATTATATTTTTTGCAGCCAAAGATGGAGAAGCTCTATACAGTCAGCAAAAACAAGGCCAGGAGCTGACTGTGGCTCAGATCATGAACTTATTGCCAAATTCAGACTTAAATTGAAGAAAGTAGGGAAAACCACTAGATCATTCAGGTATGGCCTAAATCAAATCCCTAGTGATTATACAGTGGAAGTGAGAAATAGATTTAAGGGACTAGATCTGATAGATAGAGTGCCTGATGAACTATGGACTAAGGTTCGTGACACTGTACAGGAGACAGGGATCAAGACCATCCCACAGAAAAGAAATGCAAAAAAGCAAAATGGCTGTCTGGGGAGGCCTTACAAATAGCTGTGAAAAGAAGAGAGGCAAAAAGCAAAGGAGAAAAGGAAAGATATAAGCATCTGAATGCAGAGTTCCAAAGAATAGCAAGAAGAGATAAGAAAGCCTTCTTCAGCGATCAATGCAAAGAAATAGAGGAAAAGAACAGAATGAGAAAGACTAGAGATCTCTTCAAGAAACTTAGAGATACCAAGGGAACATTTCATGCAAAGATGGGCTCGATAAAGGACAGAAATGGTATGGGCCTAACAGAAGCAGAAGATATTAAGAAGAGGTAGCAAGAATACACAGGAGAACTGTACAAAAAAGAGCTTCACAACACAGATATTCACGATGGTGTGAGCACTCACCTAGAGCCAGACATCCTGGAATGTGAAGTCAAGTGGGCCTTAGAAAGCATCACTACGAACAAAGCTAGTGGAGGTGATGGAATTCCAGTTGAGCTATTTCCTGAAAGATGATGCTGTGAAAGTGCTGCACTCAATATGCCAGCAAATTTGGAAAACTCAGCAGTGGCCACAGGACTGGAAAAGGTCAGTTTTCATTCCAGTCCCAAAGAAAGGCAATGCAAAAGAATGCTCAAACTACCACACAATTGCACTCATCTCACAGTAACGTAAAGTAATGCTCAAAATCCTCCAAGCCAGGTTTCAGCAATACATGAACCATGAACTTCCAGATGTTCAAGCTAGTTTTAGAAAAGGCAGAGGAACCAGAGATCAAATTGCCAACATCCAGTGGATCATGGAAAAAGCAAGAGAGTTCCAGAAAATCATCTATTTCTGCTTTATTGCCAAAGCCTTTGACTGTGTGGATCACAATAAACTGTGGAAAATTCTGAAAGAGATGGGAATACCAGACCCTTGACCTGCCTCTTGAGAAACTTATATGCAGATCAGGAAGCAACAGTTAGAACTGGACGTGGAACAACAGACTTGTTCCGTATAGGAAAAGGAGTACATTAAGGCTGTATATTGTCACCCTGCTTATTTAATTTATATGCAGACTACATCATGAGAAAACGCTGGACTGGAAGAAACACAAGCTGGAATCAAGATTGCTGGGAGAAATATAAAAAACCTCAGATATGCAGATGATACCACCCTTATGGCAGAAAGTAAAGAGGAACTAAAGAGCCTCTTGATGAAAGTGAAAGAGGAGAGTGAAAAAGTTGGCTTAAAACTCAACATTCAGAAAGCTAAAATCATGGCATCTGGTCCCATCACTTCATGGGAAATAGATGGGGAAACAGTGGAAACAGTGTCAGACTTCATTTTGGGGGGGATCCAAAATCACTGCAGATGGTGATTGCAGCCATGAAATTAAAAGACGCTTACTCCTTGGAAGGAAAGTTATGACCAACCTAGATTGCATATTAAAAGCAAAAATATTACTTTGCCAACAAAGGTCCATCTAGTCAAGGCTATGGTTTTTCCAGTGGTCATGTATGAATGTGAAAGTTGGACTGTGAAGAAAGCTGAGCACTGAAGAATTGATGCTTTTGAACTGTGGTGTTGGAGAAGACTCTCAAGAGTCCCTTGGACTGCAAGGAGGTCCAACCAGACTATCCTAAAGATCAGTCCTGGGTGTTCTTTGGAAGGACTGATGCTAAAGCTGAAACTCCAATATTTTGGCCACCTCATGCGAAGAGTTGACTGATTGGAAAAGACCCTGATGCTGGGAGGGATTGGGGGCAGGAGGAGAAGGGGACGACAGAGGATGAGATGGCTGGATGGCATTACTGACTCAACGGACATGAGTCTGAGTGAACTCCGGGCGTTGGTGATGGACAGGGAGGCCTGGCATGCTGCGATTCATGGGGTCGCAAACAGTCAGACACAACTGAGCCACTGAACTGAACTGACCTGACCTGAATGTGTTTGATAAAATGGACAAGATGAAGAAGATCATCACAGAACTGGAATCTTTACAAAAGAATCAAAAGGAACTTCTGTTACTGAAAAATAATTGAAATTAAGTACTAATACATTGGTTGAATGGCAGATAAAGTGTACTGAAAATTAGTGGAATGGAAGACAAGTCAATAGAAAATATTCAGACCAAATAATGCAGAGAAATAAAAATGTATAACATATGCAAATCTAATATACATGTAATCCAAGTTTTAATGGATACGAGAGAAGAAAGAATGAACGAAAGCAATATTTAAAAAAAGTAATGACCAAGAATTTTGCCAAGCTGAAGTAACATCATGCTACAGCTTATTTAAACCAGAACAGGATAAGTATAACATTAAAAATAAATAAAAACAGAACACATGCCTAGGCTCACAGTAGCAAAACTGCTGAAAGCCAAAAACAGAGAGAAATGTGAAAGCAGCTGGGAGAAGGGAAGAATTCTAACCTGCAAAGAAGCAACAAGACTAACAGCAAATTTTCAACAAAAATAATGGAAGTCAGACCACAAGGGCTTCTCTGGTGGTCAGGTGGTAAAGAATCTGCTTGCAATGTGGGAGACCTGGGTTCATTCCCTGGGTTGGGAAGATACCCTGGAGGAGGGCATGGCAACCCACTTCAGTGTATTGCCTGGAGAATCTCCATGCACAGAGGAGCCTGGCAGGCTGACAGCCCATGGGGTCACAAAAAGTGGGATATTACTGAGCAACTAAGCACAGCATTTTTATTTTGGGGGGAATTTCCCTCATAGCTCAGTTGGTAAAAAAAAATCCTCCTGCAATGCAAGAGACCTGGGTTCAATCCCTGGGTTGGGAAGATCCTCCGGAGAAGGGAAAGGCTACCCACTCCAGTATTCTGGCCTAGAGAATTCCACGGACTGTATAGTCCAGGGGGTCACAAAGAGCCGGACACAACTGAGTGACTTTCACTTTCACTTCACAGAACACAAAAGGAGACATTTCCAACGTGCTAAAAGAAAAAAAAAAAAAAAAAAACAATTAATGATGTGAAAAATGGAATAGTCAAAACTACTTTATTTATCAATAAAGAAACAAGAAAGAAGATAAAAAGGAACATAAAATCTGTGGAACACATAGGAAAAAAAACTAAGATGATAGATATAAACACATATGTCAGTAATTACATTAAATTTATTCAGACTAACTGTCTTGGTTAAAAAAGATTGTTATATTGAATAAAAATTTAAAACCTAATATAGGCAGCTTACAAGACAAAACTTAAATGTAATTTTATAGATAGAGTGAAACAATACATCAGTAAGACATACCATTCAAATACTAACCAAAAAATAGTGGTGTAGAACACGACTGAGCGACTTCACTTTCACTTTTCACTTTCCTGCATTGGAGAAGGCAATGGCAACCCACTCCAGTACTCTTGCCTGGAAAATCCCATGGATGGAGGAGCCTGGTAGGCTGCAGTCCATGGGATCGCTAAGAATCAGACACAACTGAGTGACTTCACTTTCACTTTTCACTTTCATACATTGGAGAAGGAAATGGCAACCCACTCTAGTGTTCTTGCCTGGAGAATCCCAGGGACGGGGGAGCCTGGTGGGCTGCTGTCTATGGGGTCACACAGAGTCGGACACAACTGAAGCGACTTAGCAGCAAGCAATTTATTATGGTAAAGCTTCTGTCTACAATGCGGGAGGCCCGGGTTCGATCCCTGGGTTGGGAAGATCCCCTGGAGAAGGAAATGGCAATCCACTCCAGTACCTGTCTCTTATACACATCTTGAATAATAAAGAGGGACAGTTCATAATATTAGATGAGAAAACACTGGGAAGATAGAGTAATTCTAAATTTCTATGTACCTAAAACATAGTCTGTGAATATGTAAAGCAAGTGTCAACATAATTAAAAGCAGAAATTAAAAAAAAAAAAACAAAAGCATAATTGGAGACATTAATATACCTCTCTCAATCACTGAGAAAGTGAACCTTAAAAATTTTGATATAGGAGACCTGAACTACGTGATTAACTTATTCCTCCTAATTGACATTATAGAACATTGCACCCATAGCTGCAGAACTACAAAAATACATATTCCCTTTAAAGTGTACGTGGATTGTTAACACATATTGCACTATAAAGCAAATATCAATAAATTTCAGAGGATTATATTATCTACAGTATTTTCTTTGATCACAGTGAAATTAAACTAGAGATTAATTAATTATTAGAAAATCCTCATATGTTTGGCTATTAAGCAGCACACATAAAAACACATGTATCAGAGATAATGTATGGACAAGTGTTGTGTGTGTTCTGACTGATCTACCAACTGTCTGTTCCCCAGTCTTCCTCTCCTCAAGCTTCCCTATTCCCTGAAAGAGAATAATATTGAAATTATGCCAACTAATAACTGTACGTGAACCATGACCTTCCAGATGTTCAAGCTGGTTTTAGAAAGGGCAGAGAAACCAGAGATCAAATTGCCAACATCCGTTAGATTATCAAAAAAGCAAGAGCGTTCCAGAAAAACATCTATTTCTGCTTTATTGACTATGACAAAGCCTTTGACTGTGTGGATCACAATAAACTGTGGAAAATTCTGAAAGAGATGGGAATACCAGACCACCTGACCTGCCTCCCGAAAAATCTGTATGCAGGTCAGGAAGCAACAGTTAGAATTGGACATGGAACAATAGACGGGTTCCAAATAGGAAAAGGAGTATGTTAAGGCTATATATTGTCACCCTGCTTATTTAACTTATATGCAGAGTACATCATGAGAAATGCTGGGCTGGAAGAAACACAAGCTGGAATTAAGATTGCCAGGAGAAATATCAATAACCTCAGATATGCAGATGACACCACCCTTATGGCACAAAGTGAAGAGGAACCAAAGAGCCTCTTGATGAAAGTGAAAGAGGAGAGTGAAAAAGTTGGCTTAAAACTCAATATTCAGAAAGCTAAAATCATGGCATCTGGTCCCATCACTTCATGGGAAATAAATGGGGAAACAGTGGAAACAGTGTCAGACTTTATTTTTTGGGGCTCCAAAATCACTGCAGATGGTGACTGCAGCCATGAAATTAAAAGACACTTGCTCCTTGGAAGAGAAATTATGACCAACCTAGACAGCATATTAAAAAGCAGAAACATTACTTTGCCAACAAAGGTCCATCTAGTCAAAGCTATGGTTTTTCCAGTAGTCATGTATGGATGTGAGAGTTCAACTATAAAGAAAGCTGAGCGCTGATGAATTGATACTTTTGAACTGTGGTGTTGGAGAAGACTCTTGAGAGTCCCTTGGACAGCAAGGAGATCCAAGCAGTCCATCCTAAAGGAAATCAGTCCTGGATATTCACTGAAAGGACTGATGCTGAAGCTGAAACTCCAATACTTTGGCCACCTGATGGGAAGAACTAACTCATGGAAAAGACCTTGAAGCTGGGAAAGACTGAAGGCAAGAGGAGAAGAGGACGACAGAGAATGAGCTGGTTGGATGAAATCACCAACTCAATGGACATGAGTTTGAGTAAACTCTGGGAGTTGGTGATGGACAAGGGAGGCCTGGTGTGCTGCAGTCCATGGGGTCACAAAGAGTCAGACCCAACTGAGCGACTGAACTGAACTGAACTGAATAACCATACAATGACCTCTAAGTGTTCAGGGGAAAGAATTGCACACTCTCACTTTAAATCAAAATTCCGCTTAGTGAGGAAGACATGTTGAAAGCAAAGATAGGCCCAAAGCTAGGCCTCTTAGACCAAGTAGTTAACCAATTTGTGAATGCAAAGGAAAAGTTCTTGAAGGAAATTGAAAATGCTACTCCAGTGAACACATAAGTGATAAGAAAGTGAAACAGACCTATCGCTGATATGAAGAAAGTTTTAGGAATCTAGATAGATTAAACCAGCCATAACATTCTTTTAAGCCAAAGCTTAATCCAGTGCAAGGCCCTAAACCTTTTCAATTCTGTGAAGGCTAAGAGAGGTGAGGAATCTGCAGAAGAGAAGTTTGAAATTATCAGAGGTTTGTTCATGAGGTTTAAGGAAAGAAGCTAACTCCATAAGGGTTGCCAGTCCAGGTGCGATGCATGATACAGGATGCTCAGGGCTGGTGCACTGGGATGACCCAGAGGGATGGTTTGGGGAGGGAGGTGGGAGGAGGGTTCAGGATGGGGAACATGTGTATACCTGTGACAGATTCATGTTGATGTATGGCAAAACCAGTACAATATTGTAAAGTAATTAGTCTCCAATTAAAATAAGTTCAGTTCAGTTCAGTCGCTCAGTCGTGTCCGACTCTTTGCGACCCCATGAATCGCAGCACGCCAGGCCTCCCTGTTCATCACCATCTCTCGGAGTTCACTCAGACTCACATCCATCGAGTCAGTGATGCCATCCAGCCATCTCATCCTCGGTCGTCCCCTTCTCCTCCTGCCCCCAATCCCTCCCAGCATCAGAGTCTTTTCCAATGAGTCAACTCTTCGCATGAGGTGGCCAAAGTACTGGAGTTT
>SJYT01009516.1:213811-244891 GCA_006410635.1 Cephalophus harveyi
AAAAAAAAAAAAAAAAAAAAAAACTGCCTGCCAGTGGAAAAAACATAATGAGACTCAGGTTCGATCCCTGGGTCAGGAAGATCCTCCGGAGAAGGGCATGGCAACCCCCTCCAGTATTCTTGCCTGGAGAATCCATTGGAGAGAGGAGCCTGGTGGGCTACAGTCCATAGTATTGCAGAGTCGGACATGACTGAAGCTACTTAGCATAGCACACAACACAAAGTTGGATATATACCTAACAGAGACATATATCAGTATGCACCATGTATAGGCATATCCATAAGAGCATCCTTAGTAGCTAGAAATTGGAAACAACCTTAATGTCCACCAAGAGGAGAATGGAAAAATAAAACTGTAGTATATTCATAAATGAGATATTTTACATCAATGAAAAGTGAATGAACTATTGCTATATTTAAAAGCATGGATGTCAAATATGGATGGAATACAATTTTGAATGAAAAAAATCCAGACACACACACACACACACAATACTTATTATGTGGTTCCTTTATACATATTGAAAATAGGTTAAATAAGTCTATGATGAAAGTGAAAGAGGAAAGTGTAAAAGCTGGCTTAAAACTCAACATTCAAAAAACTAAAATCATGGCATCCAGTCCCATCAGTTCATGACAAATAGATGGGGAAACAGTGACAGATTCTATTTTCTTGGGTTCCAAGATCACTGCAGATGGTGACTGTAGCCATGAAATTAAAAGACATTTGTTCCTTGAAAGAAAAGCTATGACAAACCTAGACAGCATATCAAAAAGCAGAGACATCACTTTGACAACAAAGGTCTGTTTAGTCAAAGCTTTGGTTTTTCCAGTAATCAGGTATGGATATGAGAGTTGAACCGTAAAAAAAGCTGAGCACCGAAGAATTGATGCTTTTGAACTGTGGTGCTGGAGAAGACTGTTGAGAGTCCCTTGGACTGCAAGGAGATCAAATCAGTCAATTATAAAGGAAATCAGTTCTGAATATTCATTGGAAGAACTGATGCTGAAGCTGAAACTCCAATACTTTGGCCACATAAGGTGAAGAGCTGACTCATTGGAAAAGACCCTGATGCTGGGAAAGATTGAAGGCAGGAGGAGAAGGGGCCGACAGAGGATGAGACGGAGAAGGGGATGACAAAGGATGAGATGGTTGGATGGCATCACTGACTCGATGGACATGAGTTTGAGCAAGATCCAGGAGTTGGTGATGGACAGGGAAGCCTGGCATGCAGCAGTCCATGGGGCCACAAAAAGTTGGACATGACTGAGCGACTGAACTGAACTGCTGTTGTAAGAAGTCAAGAAAAAGGTTTCTTTGAGGAAGAGCTGAGTTTTGACTTGGAGGAGTATGCAGGGGGGTCTTAGTTCTTTGATTGTGATTCATTTACTGATCTGAATAGTGGTCATACAAGTGTGCTCACCTTGAGAAAATTTATTGAGCTGTTTATGTATGAACTATGTACTCTTTTCTCAGATATATTTCAATAAAAGTTTATTTAAAAGAAAAAATGTTGAGTATAGATGAAGATTGACCATTTAAGTCCCCATAGTTTCAGATTTCCAAAGGGCTTGATGGAGAAATGGCATTCCTTCCTCGTGGTGAGCCCTGAGAAACAATTGCTGTCTGAAGACCAGACCAAGGAGCACAAAACTTAGAGGCTGCCTTCCACCATCAGGACCATCTAAGTCTCAACCCCCAAAGTATTTCTTTGTTCGTGTCAGTGTTTTGACCAGTGTGATATAGATTGCAGTTAAAAATAATAATAATAAAAAAAAAACAACTTTGCCCACCGAAATGAGAAGCAGCCAAGTCAAGGATGAAACTGTTCCTGTTTTCTTTCCGGTCACTGAGAAACCTAACTGTGAACAGTAGAAGATGGTGCTGAGGGCAATAGATTATGCATTTGCACTTGGAGTAGTTATGGGGGATGAATCAACCACAATTGAGATTGAATAAACTAACCATTAACAAAAGAAAATTTTCCATTTGAGGGAATTCTGGGAAGAGACGATTCGTTAGCTTTTGCTACTCAACCCTGGTGGGATCATTGCAATATTTACCCCAGTGCTTGAACCTTTTCTGTGGTTTGTGGGAACTACCGCATAGTCTACCAGTTATTTCCCTTTTGGCTTTATGTCAGCTGGAGTTAGTTTCTGATGCTTGCAACTCAAGAATCCTAGTTGATGCACTATGTCACCTACTTGAACATCATGAAGACGCCTGGATTTTGCACAGTGAGTACTTACCTGGCAAGCACACTTGGAGAAAAAGGGAGTGAGAGCTGAACCTCCCATGGCTTCCTCAAACCCTGTGATTCCCTTTGGCTGACAAGGAGTGTTTCCACTGTTGAGTTAATGTCATTCTTCCTTTACCTTTGTATACATCCCATGCTGTGCTGTTTTTTTCTGCACAGAGATAACACCCCAAAATGGGGTGCTTTGGGGGGAAAGAAACTTTCATTGCAGTGAGTTAGTGAGGGAGTCATCAAGTCTCCAGGGAGCTCTGAGACATTCCAGCAAAAATGAATAACTTGTAGGTTTGCTAAGACGCAGCGTGGGATTTGGGAACTTGAGTTTTCATCAGAAGAGAGTGCCCGGTGGGAGAAATATCCCCTTATCCCAGCAGTTATAAGGATATAACTAACTGTAACTAGCAATAATAGCACCAACAAAGGTTGACACTGGTTGAGCACTTACTATATGCCAGGCACATGTGTGTGTTAGTCACTCAGTTGTGTCCAATTCTTTGTGACCCCATGTATTTAGTCTGCCAGGTTCCTCAGTCCATGGAATTCTCCAGGCAAGAATACTGGAGTGGGTTGCCATTCCCTTCTCCAGGAGATCTTCCCAACCCAGGGATCAAACCCTGCATTGCAGGCAGATTCTTTACCATCTGAACCACCATGGTCTAGCACAATGCTACAGATTTTATGGGCATTATCTCATTGAATCCTCCCAATATCATACCAAGATAGACTAGAATATCAACTTCCTGAGAGCAGGGAGTTTTGTCTGTTTTGCTCCTTGTGTCTCAAGGCACATAAAAAAGTGCCTGGTTTGTTAGTAGATAGTTAATGTTCAGTAATAAGTTGGTCAAATGAACGTGTTGACTCTCTCTTCTCACTGTCTCCACTGTATAGATAATATGGGGATTAAGCAATTTATTCGGAGAAGGCAATGGCAACCCACTCCAGTACTCTTGCCTGGAAAATCCCATGGATGGAGGAGCCTGGTAGGCTGCAGTCCATGGGATCGCTAAGAATCAGACACAACTGAGTGACTTCACTTTCACTTTTCACTTTCATACATTGGAGAAGGAAATGGCAACCCACTCTAGTGTTCTTGCCTGGAGAATCCCAGGGACGGGGGAGCCTGGTGGGCTGCTGTCTATGGGGTCACACAGAGTCGGACACAACTGAAGCGACTTAGCAGCAAGCAATTTATTATGGTAAAGCTTCTGTCTACAATGCGGGAGGCCCGGGTTCGATCCCTGGGTTGGGAAGATCCCCTGGAGAAGGAAATGGCAATCCACTCCAGTACTATTGCCTGGAAAATCCCATGGACAGAGGAGCCTGGTAGGCTACAGTCCATGGGGTCTCAAAGATTCGGACATGATTGAGCATCTTCATTTCACTTCACTTCACTTCACTTCACTTCAAGAAGTGATAAAGCAAGGCTATTTTTCAGGTCATAAGACTTGGAGGAGCACAACTCTATTTTGAAATTTTAGGGAAAATACAAATAATCCTAGAATGGAAAAGATCTTGGTGGAGCTTTGCATACAAAGGTCTTTGCTGATCCAAATCTTCTGCCTTTACAGCTGGTCCCATGCCTTAAAGCCAAGTAATGATGCCCTCAGGATGTCATGGAGACAAGGAAGGAAAACAAGCATATTGCTCAAAACTTGCTCACACAGGGTGGAATGAATGACTGACGGGAACTTTGCTGATTTAATTGATGATTCCTTTAGGTAGTCATTGGAGAAGGAAATGGCAACCCACTCCAGTACTCTTGCCTGGGAAATCCCATGGATGGAGGAGCCTGGTAGTCTAGAGTCCAAGGGGTCGTAAATAGTCGGACATGGCTGAGCGACTTCAGTTCAGTTCAGTTAGGTAGTTATGGAACATGTTTACTGTTCACTTTTCAGAATCACAAGAAACTTCTCATATTCAAATTAATTATAAAGTGGAGACTCATGAGTTTAACTAAACCCTAAATTGTATTGAGGAGAGAAGAAATGCAGACATCAGTGGACACTGGTTCCTAAATAGCCATTTCCTTTGAAGGTCTAGTCCGTTGTGACCGAACCACCTGAATCAGCGGCAATTTTATTCTACCAGGAAACCTTCCCCTACATTTGAATAAAGAAGTTATTTGATCTCTTTTACAAGAAAAACCAAAAGAGATGTTAACAAATTTTATGAAAACATTGTATAATGCTGTGTCTAGTGTGACCTGGTAGCCAAGATTTCATGAACTGAAATGTTAAAAGGAAAAATAAAATCTATAATGTATTAACAGATTTATTCAAAGAATATACCTCTGAGAATGTTTTAGGGAATTAGTGAATTCAGGTAAATATCAAACCCTGCTTTTAGAAGACATTGATGTTGGTTGATATTACTGATGCTTGTTTCTGTTTTTTTCTCTGTATTATTCTGATTTCCCTCAGATGGAAGTGATAGAAACTTGATTTTAACAGTGTAGACAAAAATGGTAATTCAGTTGTTCACTTAACTGAAAAATTCAGAGATAGGTCGCTTCAGGTAAAGATATATTCCAGGGTTCTAATGATGTCATGAGGATTTATTCTCTTGCCCCCATCTCTTAGTTCCGCTTTCCTCTGTGCTTCATTTTCAGGCAAGTCTTCTCAAACCCATGGTCTTAAGCAGCTCCTCTGTCCATGGAATTCTCCAGACAAGAATACTGGAATGGGTAGCTGTTCCCTTCTCCAGGGGATCTTCCCAACCCAGGGATCTAACCCAGGTCTCTCACATTGCAGGTGGATTCTTTACTGTCTGAGCCACCAGGAAAGCTCTACATCATCCCTAGAGCTCCCAATTTCATCAAAGTCCAGGAATTTAGTATCATTGATCTGCTTTGAGTAACATGCCCATCCCTAAATCAAAGCCATGATTAGACAGAAAAAGTAACTGCTCTAAAAATTTAACTTTCTAAAAAGTGTATCTGACAGCATAGACACTGTAGAAATTTTCAAAATGATTTGGGTGATTGCTTTTCATCTCTGAGAGCTAGTCTTTTAGATGGTATTACAAAGGGAGACCCTTCTTAGTCATAATGTACATGCATTTTGCTGGTTCAGACAAGGTTGGTTCCTTGCACCATTGCAGGCTTGACTTCTACAAACTGCTATTTCTGTTCCTTCAGAAACTAGTGGGGGTGATCATAGATACCGGAAGACCATAGTTTATAAGACAAGAGTGGCTTCCATGTGGCTAGAAAGTGAGGGCTCTCTATCCCCAGCTGGTGCATCAGGTGTTGTTGTTCAGTCGCTAAGTCATGTATGACTCTTTGTGATCCCGTGGACTGCAGCACACCAGGTTTCCCTGTCCTTCACCATCTCCTGGAGTTTGCCCAAACTCATGTCCATTGTTGCCATCCAACTATCTCATCCTCTATTGCCCCCTTCTCCTCAATCTTTCCCAGAATCAGGGTCTTTTCCAATGAATTGGCTCTTCGCATCAGGTGGCCAATATATTGGTCTTTGATTTTGGTATATCAGCATTTACTTATAAATCTTTAGGTCTTATGGTATAGGGGTTAATAGTATAGGTTGAGGAATGAGATGGACCAGTATTTGTGTGTCAGCTCTAGAGCTAATGCCAATTAGTTAAGATCTACAAAAGGAAGATATTAATAGTATCTATCCCCCCAGGGTGTGCCTCTTGAGAAGACATGGAACAACAGACTGGTTCCAAATAGGAAAAGGAGTACATCAAGGCTGTATATTGTCACCCTGCTTATTTAACTTCTATGCAGAGTACATCATGAGAAACGCTGGACTGGAAGAAACACAAGCTGGAATCAAGATTGCCAGGAGAAATATCAATAACCTCAGATATGCAGATGACACCACCCTTATGGCAGAAAATGAAGAGGAGCTAAAAGCCTCTGGATGAAAGTGAAAGAGGAGAGCGAAAAAGTTGGCTTAAAGCTCAACATTCAGAAAACGAAGATCATGGCATCTGGTCCTATCACTTCATGGGAAATAGATGGGGAAACAGTGGAAACAGTGTCAGACTTTATTTTTTTGGGCTCCAAAATCACTGCAGATGGTGAGTGCAGCCATGAAATTAAAAGACGCTTACTCCTTGGAAGGGAAGTTATGACCAACTAGATAGCATATTCAAAAGCAGAGGCATTACTTTGCCAACAAAGATCCATCTAGTCAAGGCTATGGTTTTTCCTGTGGTCATGTATGGATGTGAGAGTTGGACTGTGAAGAAAGCTGATCACCGAAGAATTAATGCTTTTGAACTGTGGTGTTGGAGAAGACTCTTGAGAGTCCCTTGGACTGCAAGGAGATCCAACCAGTCCATTCTAAAGGAGATCAGCCCTGGGTGTTCTTTGGAAGGAATGATGCTAAAGCTGAAACTCCAGTACTTTGGCCTGTTTATGCGAAGAGTTGACTCATTACAAAAGACTCTGATGCTGGGAGGGATTGGGGGCAGGAAGGGAAGTTATGACCAACTAGATAGCATATTCAAAAGCAGAGGCATTACTTTGCCAACAAAGATCCATCTAGTCAAGGCTATGGTTTTTCCTGTGGTCATGTATGGATGTGAGAGTTGGACTGTGAAGAAAGCTGATCACCGAAGAATTAATGCTTTTGAACTGTGGTGTTGGAGAAGACTCTTGAGAGTCCCTTGGACTGCAAGGAGATCCAACCAGTCCATTCTAAAGGAGATCAGCCCTGGGTGTTCTTTGGAAGGAATGATGCTAAAGCTGAAACTCCAGTACTTTGGCCTGTTTATGCGAAGAGTTGACTCATTACAAAAGACTCTGATGCTGGGAGGGATTGGGGGCAGGAGGAGAAGGGGACGACAGAGGATGAGATGGCTGGATGGCATCACCGACTCAATGGACATGAGTCTGGGTGAACTCCGGGAGTTGGTGATGGGCAGGGAGGCCTGGCGTTCTGCGATTCATGGGATCGCAAAGAGTTGGACACGACTGAGCGACTGAACTGAACTGAAGTGAACTGATCCCCCCAGGGTGTGCCTAGCTCATGACAAACATAGCTGTTACTATTATCCTGTTCACCCAGTACTTACCTTCATGCCCAGTGCCCTCCCCCTTTTCCATGAGTTGCAGGATTCCCAAAACAAAGCGATTTCCCTCTTTTAACTCATAGACTATTTTTCTAGCCCTCCCAGTCCTATGCACTAACTTCTGAGATATTTTGAGTTCACGTCTTTTATCTCCTATATGTTAATTGAGGGAGACTGACCAAAATGAATACTCTGGGCCTCAGTCTCCTCATCTGTAAAATGAGGTTATTTACACTAATGTCACAAGAATGTAGTGTAATTTAAATAATACAAATAAGGCATCTGGTTTGCCTTGGAAATGAACAGAGATCATTCTGTTGTTTTTGAGATTGCATCTAAGTACTGCATTTTGGACTCTTTTGTTGACCATGATGGCTACTCCATTTCTTCTAAGGGATTTCTGCCCACAGTAGTAGATATAATGGTCATCTGAGTTAAAGTCACCCATTCCAGTCCATTTGAGTTCGCTGATTCCTAGAATGTTGACGTTCACTCTTGCCATCTCCTGTTTGACCACTTCCAATTTGCCTTGATTCATGGACCTAACATTCCAGGTTCCTATGCAATATTGCTCTTTACAGCATCGGACCTTGCTTCTATCAGCAGTCACATCCACAACTGGGTATTGTTTTTGCTTTGGCTCCATCCCTTCATTCTTTCTGGAGTTATCTCTCCACTGATCTCCAGTAGCATATTGGGTACCTACCCACCTGGGGAGTTCCTCTTTCAGTATCCTATCGTTTTGCCTTTTCATACTGTTCGTGACATTCTCAAGGCAAGAATACTGAAGTGGTTTGCTATTCCCTTCTCCAGTTGACCACATTCTCAGACCTCTCCACCATGACCCACCCATCTTGGGTGACCCCACATGGCATGGCCTAGTTTCATTGAGTTAGACAAGGCTGTGGTCCATGTTATTAGACTGACTAGTTTTCTGTGATTATGGTGATAATCATAATCATAATTTTCTGTGATAATGGTGACCTCCTTCAAAAAGTCCCATGATGCACTCAATGCCCCAGGCTCTGCAGCAGGCCACCGCTGACTTACACCTCCACCAGAGACTCCTGGACACTCATGGGCATGTCTGGATCAGTTTCTTGTGGGGTCACTGCTCCTTTCTTCTGGGTCCTGGTGCACACAAGGTTTTGGTTGTGCCCTCCAGAGTCTGTTTCCCCAGTCCTGTGTAAGTGCTGGTGGTTCTATGGTGGGGTTAATGGCAACCTCCAAGAGGGCTTATGCCACACCCAGGTCTTATTGGAAAAGACCCTGATGCTGGGAAAGATTGAAGATGGGAGGATAAAGGGATGACAGAGGATGAGATGGTTGGATGGCACTATCGACTTGATGGACACGAGTTTGAGTAGGCTCTGGGAGTTGGTGATGGACAGGGAAGCCTGGAGTGCTGCAGTCCATGGGATTGCAAAGAGTCGGACATGACTGAATGTCTGAACTGAACTGAAGGCATCTGGAGCACAATAGATGCCAAGTAACTTTTCTTTATCAATTACTTATATAATATTTTATATCTACTATGTTGCCATCCTTGTTTTAAGTACTTTGTAAGTTTTAGTTCATTTAATCTTAATTTTTAGAATTAATCCTACCATTATCATCTTTTTACAAATAAGGAAAGGAAGTATCAAGAAGTTCAACAAGTTGCTTGACCTTGCAATGCTCGTATATGGTGGAAGTAAGCTTTGAATCCAGGCAGTTTGGTCCAGGTTCCATTACCTGAATCACTTTTTCCTCTCTGAACTACCTCTTACAAAAAAAAAAAAAAAAAGATGAATGCTATGATCAGAATTAATTGAGAAGATAGGATGCCATCCGACATCTTCTTCCTGGAGCTTGAGTCTATGCTATTCTTCATCAGTGTGTTTGCCCAAGGAGGTATTTAGTTATAGGCAATTGCAACATTTTCTCTAAGAGTTGCCATTACTTATTGTGCCTTACTCCAAGTAGTAAAGACACTGATTCTTCTTCATGGGAGGCTCACAGGTACTACATTGAATTGCTAATCACACACCATGGAAGCTTCATGACACCCCAGTGAGGCAGCACTGAACCTCCAGGGTCACCCAGCTAAATGTGACAGGTTCATTATTTGAACCCAGGACCCTCTGTCTAATGGGCTTGCTTTTCATGGGCATGTCATGCCATCCTTGATGTAACAAAGAACACTTAGAATATAGAATCAATGTTCTCTGGGCTTCCCAGGTGGCAAAGTAGTGGTAAAGTACTGCCTGCCAATTCAGGAGACCTAAGAGTCACGGGTTCAATCCCTGGGTCAGGAGGATCCCCTGGAGAAGGGCATGGCAATCCACTCCAGTATTCTTGCCTAGAGAATCCTATGAACAGAGGAGTCTGGTGGGCTAAAGTCCATAGGTTCGCACAGAGTCAGATATGACTGAAACGACTTAGCATGCATGTTTGTGGTGTCCCTTGTTTTTAGAACCCATGTCAAATCCTTAGCAAAATGAATAATTTCACTCACTTTTTTCAAACTGCATTCATTGAGATATTATTGTATCTCAGTAGTGAATATGTGAACCTTGAAAGAGAGATCACATTTGATCTCTTGTACCCCACTTTGGGACATTACCTAGGTCACATCAGCTTGCTGTAATTTCAGCCAATTTTGCCATGATTGGATCTCCTGGTTTGACTTTAGGATATGATATCAATGTCATCGATCATTCCAGTTGCAAAATTTAAAATAGATCCATGTTTCAAGTTTCTACAAAGCAAAAACTAGAAAGAGAGATAATTTTGGACTCGCTTTCCTAGCGATGGTCACTAAGTTGTCATCAAAAGCCTTTTTGCAATATGGATGAAGAAGGTGATGGTTAAATTTACAAATATTGGACTTCAAGTGGCCCTCATTGTCATGTAGTTTAGATAATGTGTAAGACACTTTATATAAGGTGTATGATTTAGACAAGGTGTAAGACATGAGGAAATCATGGTTTTCAAGAATTTAAGAATGAATGTAACTAACACTAATGAAGGAGTTATAACTTAGAGCCAGATTTAGAAGGCAAATATCATAGCAGTAAAATCTGACCAACATTAATGAGCTCTGTCTGCCAATTCAACAATCAGAACATGCCCCTTTTCCTATTCTTTATCTCCTGAGCTTTATTTGTTTATTAGCCCACTTGGACAACAGCATATAAATTTGGGGAAGACAACCAATAAAAGTTTGCCAGAACAAAAGGCTAGTTTACTAATTTCCCGCATGGCCCTGTGTAGGATTATAATAAAATTTCTTCCTGTTGAAATCTGGGTTCGGCTGTCTCAGGAGTGACCCCTCTGGTTGAGAAGACCATCAAGAATATACAACATCTCCACCATCTCCTGCCCACAGACTGGCCTGATTAATCCCGATTGAGTCTTTGGAAAGCACACAAATATAAACTATTCATTTATTTCAAATCGGTGGGCGCCGTGGGGAAGTTATCTCATATAATCTAGTGTTAGTCTATCCACTGCATCATAAAAATTAATTTGTCTAATTAATGACATTAGTACTTTTATACATGCATAATTCATATTAATTGATAGGTCTGCCTAAAAAGAATACCTTTTGGAAGAAAAATGATCCCATTAGCGCAAGTTTAATCCAAATCAGGGCTGACAAAGCATGGAGCCTTCAAGGCGTATCTTCAGCTTTGTTAATTGTCATAAGCATTCTAAATTGATTATTCTTACATTAGCATGAGACATTTCATTCATCAATGCTTTGCTGTAAAGGAAATTTGTCTAATGGATTTGGGTAGCTCAACTAAATAAGTAGTATTTTTTTTTCTAGGGTAGCTAGAGGGGCATTTGAAGCATATTAATTCACTAATACTGGAGGGAAGAAAAATTAGCAGTGGAAATATATAGAAATATCATACAAAATTAGATTTCTGACACTGAATAATTTTTGTGATATCTATTTCAATGGTAATTGAGTGTGCCTGCACTTTTATTGCTTTTCTGTTTTGCAAGCTCCATGATAAACAGCTAATGTTAATATTTCTTATGAGTTATGTTCCTGCACCTGGTAGGGCCACAGGGGTATGAAATGGAGGATGAATGAGACAAATATGCATTTTGCGGGGGTGGGGAGGGACTGCTAGAAGGCACAGGGATTATACAAGGATTGACCATAGCAACGTTTACCTTGGGCTTCTGGGAAAACCATTTCCACAGACACATGTGGCCAGCTAAGCCATGGGGAGACAATAAAGTTAGATTCAATTGTGTCCCAGTCCTCACAGACTAGAGAGCAGGAAATCCATTCAACTTGCTGTCTGCCTCTTCATTTTGGGACAGTCATCAAAGAATTCTTTTTAATGGCCAGAGCCAAGCTTCTTGGTTAATGTCCAGAGATTCACACAAAGCCTGGTTGGGATCCTCTGTTTGGGAAGCAATAACCTGACAACGAGCTAGCAAGATATATTTTAGCAGCTGTTCTATACTCTTTTTCAGCTGTATAGACCAATTCCATACTGTTGATTTGGGGCAGAGCTGAGGAGTTCCTTTAGATGCAATGGTGCTTGTGCTATGAGGATCTTAGTTGGAAGTTGTCCACCATGGTCTTCTACTTTCGAGTATCTCCTTCTTCTACTCCTCTTCTTCTTCTCCTCACCAGGATGGATTTGAGAAATTTCCAATACTTTAGACCATCCTGGGGCACTGGAAAAAAATACACCTGTGTTAAAGTCTTAGCAGGTTAGTTACTCAGTAAATGAGTGACCTTGGCCAAGTAGCTTAATGTCTTTGAGGTTCCATTTCCAATAGTAGCAGTTTCAATGTGTGGCTGTGATGGACATGTACACGAGACAGTGCATGCTCTAAGGGCTTAGCGGTGTGACTAACATAACAGCTGTCAAATAAATTGGAGTACTTATGAGCTATTGCTGCTGCTGCTGCTAAGTCGCTTCAGTCGTGTCCCACTCTGTGCGACCCCATAGACGGCAGCCCACCAGGCTCCCCCGTCCCTGGGATTCTCCAGGCAAGAACACTGGAGTGGGCTGCCATTTCCTTCTCCAATGCATGAAAGTGAAAAGTGAAAGTGAAGTCGCTCAGTTGTGTCCGACCCTCAGCGACACCCATGGACTGCAGCCTACCAGGCTCCTCCGTCTATGGGATTTTCCAGGCAGGAGTACTGGAGTGGGGTGCCATTGCCTTAGCTGGTGGAATTAAATAGAGACAAAAGAGTCTTTCTTGCGTTCTTACTTCTTTTTCTTATTTCCCTTCTCTTCTTTCTCAAAGGATTTTTGTCTCTAGGTGACGTTTTTTTCATCATCCCAATTGCCCTTGAGTTTCAGAGGGGATTCTTTGGTCACATGGCACTCACAGAAATTCTAGCCAGGGAAAAAGTGCTAACAAACTCCCCACCAACCTTCCAGAATATGGTCACAGCAATTGTCCCAAGGGTATCACTTACTTCAGAGCCTCTAGGCTCATATTAAAAGAGACTATGGAGAACTGGGTTGCAATGGCAACCCACTTCAGTACTCTTGCCTGGAAAATCCCATGGGCGGAGGAGCCTGGTAGGCTGCAGTCCATGGGGTCGCTAAGAGTCGGACACGGCTGAAGCGACTTAGCAGCAGCAGCAGCAGCAGCATGTTGTGGAGTAGATTAAGCTCAGGTTTCAGATTTAGATAAACCTGAGCTAGAAATCTCTCTCATTAAATCATTCATTCATCTATTCAATAAATATTGAGTACCCAGTATTTAGATCTTGGGGATACTGATGTACATTTAAGGAGTAGGCATTCTGCTGCTGCTGCTGCTAAGTCACTTCAGTCGTGTCCGACTCTGTGCGACCCCATAGATGGTAGCCCACCAGGCTCCCCCGTCCCTGGGATTCTCCAGGCAAGAACACTGGAGTGGGCTGCCATTTCCTTCTCCAATGCATGAAAGTGAAAAGTGAAAGTGAAGTCGCTCAGTTGTGTCCGACCCTCAGCGACACCCATGGACTGCAGCCTACCAGGCTCCTCCGTCTATGGGATTTTCCAGGCAGGAGTACTGGAGTGGGGTGCCATTGCCTTAGCTGGTGGAATTAAATAGAGACAAAAGAGTCTTTCTTGCGTTCTTACTTCTTTTTCTTATTTCCCTTCTCTTCTTTCTCAAAGGATTTTTGTCTCTAGGTGACGTTTTTTTCATCATCCCAATTGCCCTTGAGTTTCAGAGGGGATTCTTTGGTCACATGGCACTCACAGAAATTCTAGCCAGGGAAAAAGTGCTAACAAACTCCCCACCAACCTTCCAGAATATGGTCACAGCAATTGTCCCAAGGGTATCACTTACTTCAGAGCCTCTAGGCTCATATTAAAAGAGACTATGGAGAACTGGGTTGCAATGGCAACCCACTTCAGTACTCTTGCCTGGAAAATCCCATGGGCGGAGGAGCCTGGTAGGCTGCAGTCCATGGGGTCGCTAAGAGTCGGACACGGCTGAAGCGACTTAGCAGCAGCAGCAGCAGCAGCATGTTGTGGAGTAGATTAAGCTCAGGTTTCAGATTTAGATAAACCTGAGCTAGAAATCTCTCTCATTAAATCATTCATTCATCTATTCAATAAATATTGAGTACCCAGTATTTAGATCTTGGGGATACTGATGTACATTTAAGGAGTAGGCATTCTGCTGCTGCTGCTGCTAAGTCACTTCAGTCGTGTCCGACTCTGTGTGACCCCATAGATGGTAGCCCACCAGGATCCCCCGTCCCTGGGATTCTCCAGGCAAGAACACTGGAGTGGGCTGCCATTTCCTTCTCCAATGCATGAAAGTCAAGTGAAATTTGCTCAGTCATGTCCGACTCTTTGCAACCCCATGGACTATACAGTCCGTGGAATTCTCTGGGCCAGAATACTGGAATGGGTAGCCTCTCACTTCTCCAGGGGAATCTTCCCAACCCAGGAATCGAACCCAGGTCTCCCGCATTGCAGGCAGATTCTTTACCAGCTGAGCCACAAGCTGATTGACAATTCACCAAAAAGCAGACACCTACAGAAGAGAATTCAGAGAGAGAGAGAGAAGTGCTAAGAAGGGAAGGAGACCAGGAGTGTGGTGCAAAGTGGTTGGGCTGTGGGCAGAGGAGGTAGGGAAGTACTTTAGTGAGGACGGACAGGGAGGGACTCTGATATGTAATCAGACCCATGAAAAGTATCCTTCCAGGTACCAGGTGAAACGATCCAGCAAAAGGACAGCCCTTTGCACATTTAAGGCAAAGAAAGGAGGATATGACTCCACTGCAGGAAATGAGTCTCAGGGTAGGCAGGGGCTTGAATGAAAAACCGTGGTGGATCAGTGGAAAAGAATCCACCTGCAATGCAGGAAACATGGGTTCAGTGCCTGGGTCAGGAAGATCCCCTGGAAGAGGAAATGGCTACCCATTCCAATATTCTTGCTAGGAAAATCCCATGGACAGAGGAGCCTGGCAAGCTACAGTCTATGGGAGTCACAAAGAGTCAGACACAGCTGAGCAACTAAGCACACGCTGTGCTCAGTCGTGCCTGCCTCTCTGTGACCCCCAAGGACTGTGGCCCAGCAGGCTCCTCGTCCATGGGATTTCCCAGGCAAGAACACTGGAATGGGTTGCCGTTTCCTCCTCCAGAGCACAGCACAGCCCCTGCCTTTTGCTCACTGTACATTCTTGGGAAGTTTCTATAGACCTCTCTCCAAACCTCAGTTTTCTCACCTGCAAGATAGGAATTAGCACAATTGCTTCCTCACATGTTTCTCTTCATGAATAAATGAGACATTTCAAGATTATCGATAAATCTGGACTCATAAAACGGTGCTCCCTCATCTTTCTTCTTCTCCCTGAATACCATTTGGTGACAAATACTGAAATATTTCTGTTCAGTTGAATGACCCTCGCCCAATTTATTTTGGAGATTTTACACAATCCAAGAGATAGGTACATATTTCCTCTACCAAGAAAAACCTTCCTTTGTTTGGTGGTGACTGTGTGTCCCACTCAACAAGGCTGTGAGAGTCTGGAATAAGCCACGGGGGAAAGAAGGAAGCCTGCTCTCCACTTCTGGTGAAGAGCTGTTGCAGCCTGTCTTCCGGCCACATCTTTAGATCCATTCACCTTCCAGCATCCTTACTCTCTTTTGGCAATTCTTCTGGGATGTTTTCAGTAGACTCCCTCCAGACCCCGTGTATCCCATGATGTGCTCCCTGAGCCTTCAGGACCACATTAGGCTCTAATCTCTAATCTCCTTGTTCCAATAAGTGTTGATTTTTCCGCATCCATTTTCAATCCATTTCTCAAGCTCTCTCTTTAGGCCTCAAGTTTCAACAGAAAGGAAACACTTCCTAAAGTTGTTCATTTTGGTTTCCAGCAGACAGAATTTGGGAAGGACAGAGATATTACATATCCCACAACTAAAATATACCAGATGTGTAGCTTTATTCTGGTTTTTAACTTATAATATTCCTGTTTTCCTAAATGTAACTTAATATTGCTTTCAACATGGAAAGTGATACTCTAGTTATACAAAACATAAGCCATGCCATTCCTCGAATATATATTTATACATAGACTAATGGAAGGGGCCAGGACAAATGATCTGTGTTAGATATTCCAAATGTGAAAAAATGAGGTTCATAGAGATTTAACAGCTATTGGGGGAGTGCTTGCAATAATTGGTTATTGTTGAAAAGAAATGTCAGATATCATTATTGACATTTACAATTTTAATTAGCTTGATCTCTGAGTCCAATACGTTATATTTTCCTCTTTTCAATTTTTTTTTTTCTGGAAGAATTAAAAGCAATAGGCTTTCACAGTTATTTAAGGAAATGTTATTAAGACTCACAATGCTGGGATGTACTAATAGTTTAATGGATAAAGAATATGGTCATTTTTCATGTTAAAACACAGCCCTGAGATGAAATACTTCTCTCATTTGCTACAAAGCCAGAATAGCAGATTGCACTGTTTCCTCAAAGTCTTTAGTTTGTTCAAGGGTTCCTGGAGGTTTTGATTTTTGTGCCATTCAGTGTCCCCCTCAACCTTTACTCCAAGGAAAAGGGTGAGTGGAGGCTCCAGGAGATTTTGAGCAGAGAAATGGAACTCTGTGTGAAGTATGGCTCTGCAACTTACAAGGCAAGGCATCTTTCTTTCCAGACACCCAGGGAGTCTAACGTTTCTTATTTATCTGCAGGTGGCTCTAGACATTTTTGGTGGCATCCTACATACACTGTTTCATTCTGCAAGGTGTTTAATGAAACCAAAGTATATGTAATTATTAGAACCAGCTTTGGAGAAGGAAATGGCAACCCACTCCAGTACTCTTGCCTGGAGAATCCCATGGATGGAGGAGTCTGGTAGGCTATAGTCCATGGGGTCGCAAAGAGTCGGACACGACTAAGCGCCTTCACTTTCACTTTCAGAACCAGCTCTAATTGTCTCCATGGAGAGAATTTCATTGGTGATGTGTGATGTGTAGTTTCTGCATGCTAATTTGCTTCAGTGCTGTCCGACTCTTTGTGACCCTATGGACTGTAGCCCACCAGGCTCCTCTGTCCCTGGGATTCTCCTGGCAAGAATACTCAAGGGAGTTGCATTTCCTTCTTCAGGAAATCTTCCTGACCCAGGAATCAAACCCATGTCTCTTATGACTCCTGCATTGTTAGGCGGGCTCTTTACCATTCATGCCACCTGGGAAGCCCGTGCAGAGCCTGCTTCTCCCAGCTGGTAAAACACAACTCACAAGGTTATCTCTTTTCTGAAGCAAATATCATTTGGAACATAGACGGACTTTCAGAGACCATGTAATCATTTAACTATTGTGATATAATGGTGCAATAAAAAATATGTTTTGGTGTTCACCTGATTCTAGCCTGAGCTCCTAAAGTCTTTGAGATTTCCTGAGGGTCAAATCAATTGGCCAGTTTGTGACCCCATGAACTATATCCCTCACAGGTCTGGCTTAGTTTCATTGAGTTAGACAAGGCTGTGGTCCTAGTGTGTTTAGATTGACTAGTTTTCTGTGAGTATGGTTTCAGTGTGTCTGCCCTCTGAGGCCCTCTTGCAACACCTACCATCTTACTTGGGTTTCTCTTACATACATATCCCACAACTAAAATATACCAGATGTGTAGCTTTATTCTGGTTTTTAACTTATAATATTCCTGTTTTCCTAAATGTAACTTAATATTGCTTTCAACATGGAAAGTGATACTCTAGTTATACAAAACATAAGCCATGCCATTCCTCGAATATATATTTATACATAGACTAATGGAAGGGGCCAGGACAAATGATCTGTGTTAGATATTCCAAATGTGAAAAAATGAGGTTCATAGAGATTTAACAGCTATTGGGGGAGTGCTTGCAATAATTGGTTATTGTTGAAAAGAAATGTCAGATATCATTATTGACATTTACAATTTTAATTAGCTTGATCTCTGAGTCCAATACGTTATATTTTCCTCTTTTCAATTTTTTTTTTTCTGGAAGAATTAAAAGCAATAGGCTTTCACAGTTATTTAAGGAAATGTTATTAAGACTCACAATGCTGGGATGTACTAATAGTTTAATGGATAAAGAATATGGTCATTTTTCATGTTAAAACACAGCCCTGAGATGAAATACTTCTCTCATTTGCTACAAAGCCAGAATAGCAGATTGCACTGTTTCCTCAAAGTCTTTAGTTTGTTCAAGGGTTCCTGGAGGTTTTGATTTTTGTGCCATTCAGTGTCCCCCTCAACCTTTACTCCAAGGAAAAGGGTGAGTGGAGGCTCCAGGAGATTTTGAGCAGAGAAATGGAACTCTGTGTGAAGTATGGCTCTGCAACTTACAAGGCAAGACATCTTTCTTTCCAGACACCCAGGGAGTCTAACGTTTCTTATTTATCTGCAGGTGGCTCTAGACATTTTTGGTGGCATCCTACATACACTGTTTCATTCTGCAAGGTGTTTAATGAAACCAAAGTATATGTAATTATTAGAACCAGCTTTGGAGAAGGAAATGGCAACCCACTCCAGTACTCTTGCCTGGAGAATCCCATGGATGGAGGAGTCTGGTAGGCTATAGTCCATGGGGTCGCAAAGAGTCGGACACGACTAAGCGCCTTCACTTTCACTTTCAGAACCAGCTCTAATTGTCTCCATGGAGAGAATTTCATTGGTGATGTGTGATGTGTAGTTTCTGCATGCTAATTTGCTTCAGTGCTGTCCGACTCTTTGTGACCCTATGGACTGTAGCCCACCAGGCTCCTCTGTCCCTGGGATTCTCCTGGCAAGAATACTCAAGGGAGTTGCATTTCCTTCTTCAGGAAATCTTCCTGACCCAGGAATCAAACCCATGTCTCTTATGACTCCTGCATTGTTAGGCGGGCTCTTTACCATTCATGCCACCTGGGAAACCCGTGCAGAGCCTGCTTCTCCCAGCTGGTAAAACACAACTCACAAGGTTATCTCTTTTCTGAAGCAAATATCATTTGGAACATAGATGGACTTTCAGAGACCATGTAATCATTTAACTATTGTGATATAATGGTGCAATAAAAAATATGTTTTGGTGTTCACCTGATTCTAGCCTGAGCTCCTAAAGTCTTTGAGATTTCCTGAGGGTCAAATCAATTGGCCAGTTTGTGACCCCATGAACTATATCCCTCACAGGTCTGGCTTAGTTTCATTGAGTTAGACAAGGCTGTGGTCCTAGTGTGTTTAGATTGACTAGTTTTCTGTGAGTATGGTTTCAGTGTGTCTGCCCTCTGAGGCCCTCTTGCAACACCTACCATCTTACTTGGGTTTCTCTTACCTTGGACACGGGGTTATCTCTTCACGGCTGCTCCAGCAAAGCACAGCCACTGCTCCTTACCTCGGACGAGGGGTATCTCCTCCCCGCCGCCCCTCCTGACCTTGAACGTGGAATAGCTCCTCTAGGCCCTCCTGCACTCGCGCAGGCACAGCTCTTTGGATGTGGGTTTGCTCCTCCGGCTGCTGCCCCTGACCTCGGACGTGGGGTAGCTCCTCTCGGCCACGCTAAGTGCGCCGGTTGCAGCCGCCCGCACTAAGCCCAAGACAGGTGGGTCATGGTGGAGAGTTCTGACAGAATGTGGTCCACTGGAGAAGGGAATGGCAAACCACTTCAGTATTCTTGCCTTGAGAACCCCACAAACAGTATGAAAAGGCAAAATGATAGGATACTGAAAGAGGAACTCCCCAGGTGGGTAGGTACCCAATATGCTACTGGAGATCAGTGGAGAGATAACTCCAGGAAGAATGAAGGGATGGAGCCAACAAAAACAATACCCAGCTGTGGATGTGACTGGTGATAGAACCAAGGTTCGATGCTGTAAAGAGCAATATTGCATAGGAACCTGGAATGTCAGGTCCATGAATCAAGGCAAATTGGAAGTGGTCAAATAGGAGATGGCAAGAGTGAACGTCAACATTCTAGGAATCAGCAAACTCAAATGGACGGGAATGTGTGAATTTAACTCAGATGACCATTATATCTACTACTGTGGGCAGAAATCCCTCAGAAGAAATGGAGTAGCCATCAAGGTCACAAAAGAGTCTGAAATGCAGTACTTGGATGCAATCTCAAAAACGACAGAATGATCTCTATTTGTTTCCAAGGCAAGCCATTCAATATTACACTAATCCAAGTCTATGCCTCAACCAGTAATATTGAAGAAGCTAAAATTGAGCAGTTCTATGAAGACCTAAAGACCTTTTAGAACTAACACCCCAAAAAAGATGTCCTTTTCATTATAGGGGACTGGAATGCAAAAGTAGGAAGTCAAGAAACACCTGGGGTAACAGGCAAATTTCGCCTTGGAATACAGAATGAAGCAAGGCAAAGGCTAATAGAGTTTTGCCAAGAGAACTCACTGGTCATAGCAAACACTCTCTTCCAACAACAGAAAAAGACTCTATACATGGACATCACCAGATGGTCAACACCGAAATCAGATTGATTATATTCTTTGCAGCCAAAGATGGAGAAGCTCTATACAGTCAGCAAAAACAAGACCAGGAGCTGACTATGGCTCAGATCATGAACTCCTTATTGCCAAATTCAGACTTAAATTGAAGAAAGTAGGAAATACCNAGACTAATAGAGTTTCGCCAAGAAAATGCACTGGTCATAGCAAACACCCTCTTCCAACAACACAAGAGAAGACTCTACACATGGACATCACCAGATGGTCAACACCGAAATCAGATTGATTATATTCTATGCAGCCAAAGATGGAGAAGCTCTATACAGTCAGCAAAAACAAGACCAGGAGCTGACTATGGCTCAGATCATGAACTCCTTAGTGCCAAATTCAGACTTAAATTGAAGAAAGTGGGGAAAACCATTAGACCATTCAGGTATGACCTAATCAAATCCCTTATGATTATACAGTGGAAGTGAGAAATAGATCCAAGGGATTAGATCGGATAAACAGAGTACCTGAAGAATTATGGACAGAGGTTCATGACATTGTACAGGAGGCAGGGATCAAGACCACCCCCAAGAAAAAGAAATGCGAAAAGGTAAAATGGTTGTCTGAGGAGGCCTTAAAAATAGCTGTGAAAAGAAGAGAAGCAAAAGGCAAAAGAAAAAGGAAAGATATGCCCATCTGAATCCAGAGTTCCAAACAATAGCAAGGAGAGATAAGAAAGCCTTCAGTGATCAATGCAAAGAAATAAAGGGAAACAATAGAATGGGAAAGACCAGAGATCTTTTCAGGAAAATTAGAGATATCAAGGGAATATTTCATGCAAAGATGGGCTCGATAAAGGACAGAAATGGTATGGATCTAACAGAAGCAGAAGATGTTAAGAAGAGGTGTCAAGAATACACAGAAGAACTAAGCAAAAAAGATCTTCACAACCCAGAGAATCATGATGGTGTGATCACTCACCTAGAGCCAGACATCCTGAAATGTGAAGTCAAGTGGGCCTTAGGAAGCATCACTATGAACAAAGCTAGTGGAGGTGATGGAATTCCAGCCTAGCTATTTTCAATTGTAAAGAATGATGCTGCTAAAGTGCTGCACTCAATATGCCAGCAAATTTGGAAAACTCAGCATTGGCTACAGGACTGGAAAAGGTCAGTTTTCATTCCAATCCCAAAGTAACACAGTGCCAAAGAATGCTCAAACTACTGCACAGTTGCACTCATCTCACATGTTGGTAAAGTAATGCTCAAAATCCTCCAAGCCAGGCTTCAGCAATATGTGAACCATGAACTTCCAGATGTTCAAGCTGGATTTAGAAAAGGCACAGGAACCAGAGATCAAATTGCCAACATCCATTGGATCATTGAAAAAGCAAGAGAGTTCCAGAAAAACATCTATTTCTGCTTTATTGACTATGCCAAAGCCTTTGACTGTGTGGATCACAACAAACTGTAGAAAATTCTTAAAGAGATGGGAATACCAGACCACCTGACCTGCCTCCTTTGAAATATGTATGCAGGTAAAGAAGCAACAGTTAGAACTGGACATGGAACAACAGACTGGCTCCAAATTGGGAAAGGAGTACGTCAAGGCTGTATATTGTCACCCTACTTATTTAATTTATATGCAGAGTACATCATGAGAAATGCTGGACTGGATCAAGTACAAGCTAGCCTTTGACTGTGTGGATCACAACAAACTGTGGAAAATTCTTAAAGAGATGGGAATACCAGACCACCTGAACTGCCTCCTAAGATATCTGTATGCAGGTCAAGAAGCAATAGTTAGAACTGGACATGGAACAAGAGACTGGTTCCAGGTCGGGAAAGAAGTGAAGGCTGTATATAGTCACCCTGCTTATTTAACATATCAGAGTACATCATGAGAAATGCTGGGCTAGATGAAGCACAAGCTGGAATCAAGATTGCTTGGAGAAATATCAATAACCTCAGATACGCAGTTGACACCACCCTTATGGCAGAAAGTGAAGAACTAAAGAGCCTCTTGATGAACGTTAAAGAGGAGAGTGAAAAAGTTGGTTGGAAACTCAACATTCAGGAAACTAAGATCATGGCATCTGGTCCCATCACTTCATGGGAAACAGATGGAAACTCCTATTACTTCATGGCAAATAGATGGGGAAACAATGGAAATAGTGACAGATTTTATTTTGGGGGGCTCCAAAATCACTGCAGATGGTGACTGCAGCCATGAAATTAAAAGATGCTTGCTCCTTGCAAGAAAGCTCTGACCAACCTAGACAGTATATTAAAAAGCAGAGACATTACTTTGTCAACAAAGGTCCATCTAGTCAAAGCTACGGTTTTTCCAGTAGTCATGTATGGATGTGAGAGTTGGACTATAAAGAAGGCTGAGCACTGAAGAATTGATGCTTTTGAACTGTGGTGTTGGAGAAGACTCTTGAGAGTCCCTTGGACTGCAAGGAGAACAAACCAGTCAATCTTAAAGCAAATAAGTCCTGAATATTCATTTGAAGGACTGATGCTGAAGCTGAAACTCCAATACTTTGGCCACCTGATGTGAAGAAATGACTCACTGGAAAAGACGCTGATGCTGGGAAAGATTGAAGGCGGGAGGAGAAGGGGATGACAGAGGATGAGATGGGTGGATGGCATCACTAACTCGATGGACATGAGTTTGAGTAAGCTCCGGGAGTTGGTGATGGACAGGGAAGCCTGGTGTGCTGCAGTTCATGGGGTCACAAAGGGTCAGACAGGACTGATTGACTCAGCTGAACTGAGAGTTTGTGATCTGATCACCTTGGAACCAGTGATTGGTGATGCCCATTGGGTGGGTGCATGCATACTGTTGCTTCAGTTGTGTCAGACTCTTTCTGACCCAATGGACTGTAGCCCACCAGGCTCCTCTGTCCATGGGGATTCTCAGAATTGAATCCCTTCCAATTTCCCTCTTCTAGCTGAATCCAAATGACACTCGTTTGAGAATTTATTTACTGCCATCAACTCATCCCGAAATAAAACATGCATGGGTTTACTAGCCCATGCAGTAAACAAAAAATAAAATGCATGAACAGCTTTTTCAGTTCACCAAGACTGAATTATCCTTCTGGCCAGTGACCAAAAAAACCCACCAGAAGCCACTCACCTTCGGTGAACCGGAGCCTGTCCCTTTCCAGCTCCCAGAGCCGAATCTGGTCCGTGATGGTGGGAGGCAGCACCGGTGTCTGCAGGAGCAAGGGATGGCCCTTGTAAGATTCAGAAGCACTGCTCCAGGCAGCCCCAGCCCTCCACTCATTCCCCAGATTTGGATTTCCATTTCACTTTTCCATCACTTCATCACCAGGTACCAAGGGCTCTCAGCCTCCTGCAGCTGTTTGTCCCTCCAGCCTCATTTTTGTACCTGTTTAAGCATGACTGGGTGGGCCCTTGTCCTTAGGAAATGGATGATCTAGGAAAACAGACAAGAATTGGGATCAATGGCAGTAAATAAATTCTCGAGTGTAATTCTCATTGCACAGAATTCTCAAATAAGAAAGCATAAAAGCTACCTGTCTCCTAATGTCACTGAACATCAACTGATTGTTTAAAAATTCATAGGCATATGCCTATCAATTCAACACATCCCAGATTAGCTGTTGTCCTTAGGTGTTGCTCCCATTGGCGATGTCTGCTGCTGCTTCTTTGGCATATTTCCCCTTTCCACAGTTTTTTTTTTTTCTTTAAAAGTAACACAACTATTATTTTTGAGCACTAACTGCATGGCAGGCTCTGAACTAAATGCTTTACCTCTATTTCACTGACTTCGTTCAACAACCCTTTGTGAAAGTCGCTCAGTCATGTCCGACTCTTTGCGACCCCATAGACTATGCAGTCCATGTAAATCTCTAAGCCAGAATACTTCTCCAGGGGCTCTTTCCAACACAGGGATCGAACCCAGGTCTCCCACATTGAGGGCGGATTCTTTACCAGCTGAACCACAAGGGAAACCCAGGAATACTGGAGTGGGTAGCCTATCCCCTCTCCAGTGGATCTTCCCAACCCAAGAATTGCACTGGGGTCTCCTGCATTGCAGGTGAATTCTTTACCAACTGAGCTAGCAGGGAAAGCCTGATAGCTGAAGTGAGATCTATCAGAAGCCCTGAAGTGAGAACTGTAATTATTTCTGTTTTCCAGATGAGGAAACTGAGGCTCAGATAAGAGAAACAACTAGGCCACCTGTGCAGCTAGGAAGTGGTGGTGCTGAGACACAAATCCAGAGTTATAGCTCCTCCTTAAGTGTCTTCTGCAGGAGGGTCTACCTCTCCCCACACTGAGAGCTTTGACTTCTCATGACCTGATGTTCACACATAGACAACTCACCACCACCTTCTGTAACAGACCCCATGCTAGCCTTCCGGAAGGTGACCACCCCGTACCCTACAGCCCAAGTGCAGCCTTTCTTTCCACCCACACCTTCCCCAAGCAGGGATACCTGCTGGGCTGTGATGCCACTGGCAATGGCCTGCTGCACGCTCTCCCGGGTCACCTGTGCCACCACCATGTTGGGGAAGCGATAGAGCATCTCAGAGAAAAGGGCAATGAGGGCGATCTGCAGCTCCGACTCTGACCAGAAGATAGGAAGAGAGGATTAGGAGGCTTCCCACATCTAGGCTCCCCCAAGCCTCAGAGAGCTCTGTAAACCACCAAGCTGCAAGTGTACGTGACTAGAAACTGGCAGTCCCTCCTGCTTCCTTCCCCTTCTTCCTCCCCTCCCCACCAGCCTGCTCTCCCAGGGGCCCTCTGTCCAGCCTCACCCGTGTAGGCATACAGTCGGTAATTGGTTTCCACAACAATGAAGCCTGGCTGATGTGCAGTGCCCCCAGCCCCAGAAACACCTGACGAGAGATTGATGGCCAGGCGTGTGGGATAGTAACGCCGAGATTTCCTCTGAAAAGGAGAAGGGAAAGGCCACAGGCCCTCTCTCAGGCCTCACTGCCCTACATCTTCCTCCTGAAACATCAGATTCCTCCCAGTGCCCAGGACCTCAGCTCCCAACTTCTCTACCTCAAGAGAGATAAGTATTCAGTCCTGGCAACTGCTTCTTGTGACTGCCTCACAAGACCCCACTCTCCTTTAAAGGCCAAGGCACCATCCCACCCCATCTCTTTGGTAGAGGCCATGTGTCTGGGTGCTCATACCTTCCTCTGGAAAACAAGCCCAAACTCACGCAGATGTTGCAGGAAGTTCAACAGAGAATCACTCATACCTTCCACAGAGTAATCCTGGGGAAAAGGAGAGGCCAGCTGGGGTCCAAAAACACATCCCATTCTCCCTTTCCCAATCCCACACACTCACTCCCTCTTTTCCCATCTCTTCCTGTTCTTTGTTCATTCTTATCCTCCACTGTATTGCCCCATTACCTCATTTCCCCTTCCCATCTCTTTACTCTCTTCCCATCTCGCCCACTCAAGCCCCCTGCTTACCTTGCCCAGAGTGGAGAAGCTGAGCTGGAAGAGGAAGGAGAGAATCTCCACTAGGTCCATGCCCCGACTCTAGGGAGGAATGGGCAGAGACAAAGGGGGAGAGGTGGGAGGGAGGAAATGAGAGAAAATCAGGGAACAGAGTCTGCGGGCAGCAGTCCCTCAGTGGGTCTGGGGAAGAGTAGAGCGTGCTGGCGGCAACCCCTGACCTGCTCACCTGGGCTGTCTGCAGATACTGCAACATAAAGTACCAGAGCTGGGCTGGGGTGTCGAGCAACAGGAACTGGAAGCCGGCAGAGGTAATGCAGGGTGGCTCTCCAGGTTCAGCACTGGTGACAGACAGGGCTCATGGCAGAGGTGTGCAGAGAAAGGCCACCGTCCCACCTGTGTGCCCACGTTTGTTTTTTTTTTTGGTTTATCTCTTGCCATACTCTGCTCTACTCTCCTTTTAAAAATATTTATTTGGCCATGCCAGGTCTTAGTTGTAGCATGCGGGATCTTCCATCTTTGTTGAGGCAAGCAGTATCTTTGTGTGACATGCAAACTCTTAGCTGCGGCATGTGGGATCTAGTTCCCTGACCAGGGATTGAACCTGGGCCCCCTGCATTGGGAACGTGGAATCTTAGCCATTGGACCACTGGAGAAGTCCCTCAACCTGCCTTTTTCAGTCAACCCCCTCCAATCCTGACCCAAGGTGGACTCAATTTAGCAGGGACTCCAGGACATGGCAAAACAGAGCTGTTGTACCTCCAGCTTCCTCACCTCTTCATGAGCCCAGCCTGGCTGAGGAGCTGAGCCAAGTCCTGGCTGACGGCTGCACTGGGGGATCCCACCATGAAGTGCAGGACCACCTGAGGAACGGAAGAGAACAGAGTTGGATGCCTTAAAGGCTGTGGGAAGCAGGAACACAAGCAGAAACACCCACAGAGTCCCAAGTCCTCACCTCCCATCGCTCCTCGGCGTACTTGTCAAGTGAGGGGACGTCCCGGGCATGCTTGTCTGGTCCCAGCTGACTTGTGTCATCAGACCAGGCCTTGCCCCTATGCCAGGACGGCCAACAGTAAGGAACCCTACCTGTGTTCCCCACCCACATTTCTGCCCTTAGTCGACCCTCATCCCCAGGGACCGTGAGTGGGAGACATTTCCTATACCATGTAGCTCCATCTGGTCCAACTTACTCCCAAAGGAGCTTCCAAAAGTGGAGCCTGCAAGGTTGCAGAAAGGCCCCTCAGGAGCTCCCCGGCCAGCAATTCAATCACTATGTCCCCTACCTAATTTAGGAAAAGACGGAAGTGACATACCCACCCAGAAGGGCAATGCGGAGGTTTTGGCGGAAGATGGGGTTGAGGATGAGCCCCTGGAGACCACCAGGGAGCAGCTGGGTGTGCCAGATACGGAGGCCGCTCAGCAACCCTGTGCTTTCCTCCTGAGCTCTGGAACAGAGGCAGAGAGGTGAGGGAGATAACTAGGGAACAGAAAGGAGACCCACAAAGGTGTCAGTTTCTGCCTTTTCTAAACTGGTGGTCCTCGGAACACTATTTCACAGAATGAGACCAGTGTCTTAAGGCAAATTTCTTTACTGTAACACCTACCAGAGCCTTGTTACAGACTCTCCGAGAGGCAAAATACAGTAATGAGAATTTCCAAAATGTGTTTAATTACAAGTTGTTGGTGTCCCCATTAATATTTCCTAGAAGTGTTCCAAGAACGGCAGTTTGGGAAGCCTGGCTGTATCTGGCTAAAAATGCAGGAGAGACTCACTTGCTGAATTCCTTCTTCACCCACAGGGCTACAGCAGCTTGCGGCAAAGGCTGTTCCAGAAAGAGCATCCGCATCACCCAGTTCTTAGCCAAAGATGGGAGCTCCCTATAAGCGGGGAGAGGGACAATGTTAATATCAGAAACTGTCTTAGAACTGCATCCTTGCCGTCCATGGCCTCTCAAACATCTCACATTCACCCCCTACGCTTTTACCTATCTTGCTGCCCCCACATCCTCCATCTGGCTTGGCTTGACACACTTTACTCTCCAAGCCCACCACAGCTAAGCTTCTACCCACAATAACTTATTTCAATCTGCAGGCCCCATTACATTTTCCCACCACAGACCCTACCATGAAGGGGTTCCTCACCTGAAGACAGCCAGGCAGGTGGCAGGGTGCCCATACAATCGATCCAATATACCAGGGCTCAGGCCTCCTAGGAATTCCTGCAAATTCCTGCATTGTAGGTGTACTCGATTCAGTCCACCCCTGGAAGGGGTGCTCTCCATCACCTGAGAGATGCAAGTGTTAGTGTGCCCCCACAAGCCATGCCAGCGTCACCCCTCACCTTTCTAATTCTGATTCCCGATCCACTGGCCCCCCTGAAAACTCACCTATGGTTTCCTTTTTCATGTCACTCACCTCCTCTTGTTTCTCCCAATCCTAATCAACCTCTCCTCTTTTCCTGCCTTCTCACCTCACTTCTGGCCTAAACACCAGTCTTCTCTCAATTTTTAGATAACAAAATTGTCAATTGTCCCATATTTGCAAAGACACTTGATATTTCAATGAATTGTCTCATCTTTACCTAAGCAGTGACAAAGATACTTGTTTGAGCCCAACCCTTTTCCCCTTCTGCTTGTCTTGGTCTGATCAGCCTATAAGTTCCAAATTTGTATGTTCTTCCCATCTACTTCTTGGCCCCACCTCGTGCTGAGCACGGCAGTAACTATTTTTCCCCTCCATGTCTCCCAAATCCAATTCCACTTCTTTCCTCTTCCCTCACCCCATTCACCCTGATCTACACCGCACGATCTTCCAACTTGTCCCCTACTTTCCTCCCAATCCTCGCCTCTCTCTCAACTCTCTCTCTCATATCTTCGCCACCCCTTCTCTCCTTGCACCCTTACCGTAACTCCGTGTCGATCCCCTCCTCGTGCACTCCGAGTAACAAGCCGTCACTTATAGGAGCCAGTGGCTCCCTGGAAGAGGAAAAAGGATGGCGGAAAATGCCAGGGAAAAAAATGGAAGAGAGAAGAAGAATTTCACCGACTGGAGTTCAGATTGGAGGATTCAGAAGAGAAGGGAAGGAGTGAAGTGGGGAGGATAAGAATCGCCGCTACACTCGCCCATAGCAAGGCATGCTGGGAACTGGAGTCTTGTCCTTCCTCACCCGGGAGCAAGCTGAGGCACGTCTGACTACAACTCCCAAAAGGCACCGCGAGGAAGCCTAGCGGAGAGAGGCTGGCTTGTCTTTAAGAGAGCCGGGAGCACCAGAGGTCTGGCTGCTTGGTTCCGCCTCCCTTTCCACCCACTCGGCTAACGGCGGGTCTAACTGACTGAACTGGAGTGGGAACGCTGGGAGTAGAAATACCCCGAGGGCTTCCTGGCGAAGGTGCAGAAACTACTTGGTGGTGAGGCGCTTACGTGTAGAGACGCAGGAAACTTGTGTTCCTTGAGTTCAGTTGCTTCCTGTAAAATTGGAATAATGCACTTTCCAGAGCATTTTCTCGAATTAGGTTAATTCAATCCACTGCGCCTTCCTCGTTACCTAAAGTGAAGTCGCTTAGTCGTGTCTGACTCTTTGCAACCCCATGGAGCCTGTCAAGCTCCACCATCCATGGGATTTTTCCAGGCAAGAATACTGAAGTGGGTTGTTGTTTCCTTCTCTAGGGGATCTTTCCCACCCAGGGATCGGAACCTGGGTCTCCCGCACTGCAGGCAAACTCTTTACCGTCTGAGCCACCAGGGAAGCCCAAGTCCTCCACAGATGTTCTATGTCCTGCATGCTTCCACGCACCTCCCCAGTTCAGTTCAGTCGCTCAGTCGTATCCGACTCTTTGCAACCCCATGGACTGGAGCCAGGCCTCCCTGTCCATCACCAATTCCTGGAGCTTACTCAAACTCATGTCCATTGAGTTGGTGATACCATCCAGCCATCTCATCCTCTGTTGTCCCCTTCTCCCGCCTTCAATCTTTCCCAGCATCAGGGGCTTTTCCAGTGAGTCAGTTCTTTGCATCAGGTGGCCAAAGTATTGGAATTTCAGCGCTTCCTGTTTAATTAGAATATCCTAATAAATACAGTTTTAAAAAGAAAAATTGATTGGCCTGATTTGATTTATGAAACTATTACGGGGTGAGGGAACTTCTTCAGTAAAAGCCAGAGCCACATGGTCCCCCAAATTCCTGAAAGGCAAGTTTTATTGGGAAGATCCCCTGGAGAAGGGAATGGCTACCAAGTCCAGGATTCTGGCCTGGAGAATTCCATGACCTGTATAGTCCGTGGGGTCGGAAAGAGTTGAACACCATTGAATGACTTTCACTTTCACGTTTTGTTGTTCCCACTTTGCAGACTAGAAAACGGAAACTCATTGAGAATAAGAAATTTGTGATTGTGATCAGATAGCTAGAAAGTGCTGGAACTGGGATTTGAAGTACATTTGCAAGTGACCAGGAATCAAAATGGTAAGACTAAAGCTTTGTTACACTTTGTAGCCAGCCCATGCATGTTTTGTTGCTCTGTTTCTTGAGCAATGTTTAAAATCCTCAAAGAATGACACATAACTGACAAAGCTTCTTTATGACAGATGTTAAATAAGGTTAAAGGACAAATTATAATCTTTTATTTTGGGGGGCTCCAAAATCACCACAGATGGTGACTGCACCCATGAAATTAAAAGACGCTTACTCCTTGGAAGGAAAGTTATGATCAACCTAGATAGCATATTCAAAAACAGAGACTACTTTGCCAACAAAGGTCCATCTAGTCAAGGCTATGGTTTTTCCAGTAGTCATGTATGGATGTGAGAGTTGGACTATAAAGAAGGCTGAGAGCTGAAGCATTGATGCTTTTGAACTGTGGTGTTAGAGAAGACTCTTCAGAGTCCCTTGGACTGCAAGGAGATCCAACCAGTCCATCCTAAAGGAGATCAGTCTTGGGTGATCATTGGAAGGACTGATGTTGAAGCTGAAACTCCAATACTTTGGCCACCTGATGGGAAGAGCTGACTCATTTGAAAAGACCCTGAGGCTGGGAAAGATGGAGGGCAGGAGGAAAGGGGGACAACAGAGGATGAGATGGTTGGATGGCATCACCGAGTCAATGGACATGAGTTTGGGTGGACTCTGGGAGTTGGTGATGGACAGGGAGGCCTGGTGTGCTGCAGTTCGTGGGATTGCAGTTGGACACGACTGAGCAACTGAATTGAACTGATAATCTGGGAAGAAATGGTGGATAAAATAGCCAAAATACAAAGAGCACTTATCGCTTAAAAGCAGTAAGAAAAAGAAACAATATAATAGAAATACTAAAAAATAACAGACAGTAAATGGAATAAACACAAGTGCCTTGTAACCAAATGAAGAAACTCTCAAAAGTGATTCTTTGCGACCCCATGGACTATACAGTCCATGGAATTCTCCAGGCCAGAATACTGGAGTGGGTAGCCTTT